>JAAGKR010004562.1:41082-59752 GCA_011419295.1 Clarias macrocephalus
GTCTGCACGGCGAGAGTACGAAACTCTGCGGTGTAGCGGCTCACGGACGACCCTCCCTGCCGTAGATGGTATAGCTTAGAGTCGGTCTTCACCTCAGCAGCCGGATGCTCAAAGGTGAGTTTAAGCTGACGGGTGAATTCTGTGTATGGGTAGGCGACGTCTAAATCTGAACGAAGAACTGCCGTGACCCACTCAGCTGCCTGCCCGGATAGTAACGAGACGAGAAGAGCAATGCTCAGTCGGTCTGTGGAGTATCTGGTGGAATTAAACTCAAACACGAGATCCAACGCAGTTAGAAAAACCCTGCACTTCCCATCCGTGCCATCCCATTTATCCGGTATAGCTAGAAAAACATCAGAAGATGGGGAGGGGGTTGGCGGCGCAGCAGCCGCTGCGATGGGCGTGGCAACAGCCGGCTGAGCGGCCGCCCCACAGAGGGTCGCATTCTCCTGTCGCGGCACAAGGCCGCGACGTCTTGGAGCTCCTTGCAGAGAGACGCGACTTCACCATGGAGCTGATCGATCAACTTAGCATGCTGGTCAACCACATTGCAGAGGTGAACAAACTCCGCTGGGTTTACTGCTGAGGGCTCAGTCATTCTGTCACAAACTAACCAGAGATGAACCAGAAGACTAGCAGTTAGCCCTGTAGCATGGATGGTAAACCCAAACGCGGAAGTAGCACGAGCAAGCAGGATAACCACGCTGGTTATTATTAGAACTTGCGAGAGCAAGAGTTTACACAAATAAACCCGCGTTCTAAATACACACACCCAATCGGAAGCGATAACCCAAGAAAGTGAGTACTCACGTTTAGACGAGCGAAGCATTGGCAATAGCATGGGCAAAACCCAATGACTGAGCGAGTGTAAAGCGCCATCTTGTCTCCTTTTATGCTTCCTAAGACGCGACCGTACTACTTCCGGGTCCTCGTGCCGGTCGCGTTAGGAGTGGGCATGTCAATCGGGGGCACGCTGTAGGCTGCTTTCTCTGAGGTCTCTGAAGTCTTTCCAGAGTTCACAGAGACTGTGGGCACAGGAAACAAACATAATTGTGTGTGCCAAAAGAACCTACAGTACTCACCGGACTGGGCTTCCAAGGCCATGCTCGACAGTGAGATGGGTGGCAATAATCAGCGTCTAGGCCTGGTGAGTTAGGGCACCATACTCCTCTTCTGCACAAAACTGTCCAAGTAGCCAAAAGCTCTGTAAATCCTTCTTGTTGTGTCACAGCATCAAGCAAAAAGGCTGGATCGAATTTAATGAAACTTTGCCAGTCCTTCAGTATTCAGTATATAAAATGTTGAGTAGAAGGGACATTATAAGCAGTTATGTTCCAGATTACGTCACAGCCTCCGAAGCTTTTTGGGTGAATATAGCGCTTTTTTCCTCAAGGTGGGCATGGCTATGCACTTCACTCAACAAAGCCAATCAACCTGATAGTTTACTGTGTATAGACAGACTATATACAGAAGACACAGAAATGACTGTAATGCACCCAAATCCTCACAAAACATGCAACACAGCATGGCGTACTCCATAAAAAAGGCAAGTAGACAATGAAAACTGAACCTTCAAAGATTAATGAACACATCAATATATGTTTATTCTTCATGCGGGAAGTTTAAAACCAGTTCGTCTGGCTCCTCCTGCTCCTTACTCTCTGACTGCTGAAGCCTTTGCCATATTCTATTATGGGAAAATAACAGCAATCTGCCAGACCTTTGTTTCCACCCCAACCATTACAGTAGAACTAAAGCAGCCACCCTTTCCTCCCTTAATAATTTTTCAACCTGACAACTGATCATCTCATCCTCCAATCCCAACACCTGTCCATTAGACCCAATCTCTTCCACAATGCTCTAGGCCATCTCACAAGATCTCCTTCCCTTCATCACAACCATTATCAACCATTCTATATAATCTGGTCATGGTCCTGCTGCATTTAAGAAGACAAGGGTTACTTCCATCTTGAAGAAACCCTGCCTGGATCTAGCGGACATCAGTAACTATCGCTAAAATTCTAAAATATTTAAACAGTACGTTCACAATTAAATGTCTCTCTATCTCTTCCAGAAAAAAAAAAACTCCTGTCATGATCCCTGTCGTGATTCACGTCCTGTCTGCACTTTTTCCCACTCTGTCACCATTGACAAGAATTATTTAAGTTTGTATGAAATGTGAAAGTGTATGAATAAAAAAAATGGTCAGATAGTCCCTGATGAGCAAGCCGAGGGCAACAGTGGCAAGGAAAAACTCCCTGAGATGGCAGTAGGAAGAAACCTTGAGAGTAACTGGATTCAACAGGCAACCCATCCTCATTTGGGTGAAACAGAAAGCAGGAATTGATCTGCATACATACTGTGTGTTAGGTGGCAGGCAGTTCAGTATAATAGTTATTAATTGATGTTAATATGGAGTCCAGGTAGTTATTGGAGGCTCAGGTAGACTTGTAGGAAATTCCAGTCCTGAACTATCGAGCGACTGCAGCCAAGTCCGGCTGGCCGAGAGACGGCCATCAACATCATGCGAGGCCAGAACCATTTTCCTAGTAGAGTGAAACCGTCCCCAGACATCGGACGCATCCCAAAGAGACACACGGGACATCCATATGACAAGATCTCCAACCAGAAGCGGGGCACCAGGATGAGTCAGGCAGGTCCAGAGGGCAGAGGGAGTCTGGATCAATGGCAGCTCAGGAATGACGTGTAGCTCGACAGAGAGAGGGAAAGGGAGAAAGGGAAGAGAGAGGAGAGATGGAGGGAGAGAGAGAATAGGAGCGGGGAGAGCAGAAGAGGGAGAGGAGAGATAGCAGTTAGGTATGGTCACAGTCACATAATGTATAAGGTGAATATATATTTAGTGTAGCGTGCAAGCAGGGACTTCGGCAGGACTAACTATAACAGCATAACTAAAAGGGAGAGCCAGAAGGAAACACAGACATGAGGGCTCCCTGAGATGTAAAGCAACCAATCACCTCACCGTCAACAAACCTGAGTGATCAATGAGAGTGAGGAAGACAGCATCTAAACATACTAGTTCACCATAATACTCTCTGTCTATGAGTCCCCCAGATCTGCTCCTTTATCTAAGGAAAATCTACTTACAAAATGCATGGTAAAATAAATAGGTTTTTAGCCTAGACTTAAACACTGAGACTGTGTCTGAATCCCAAACACTATTTGGAAAGCTATTCCATAACTTTGGGGCTTTGTAAGAAAAAGCTCTGCCCCCTGCTGTAGTTTTTATAATCCGCGGTACTGACAAGCAGCCTGCATCCTTTGATCGAAGTAGACGTGGCGAATCGTAAGACACTAGCAGTTCACTCAGATACTGCTGCGCGAGACCATTTAATGCTTTATATGTCAAAAGTAGTATTTTGAAATCAATGCAAAATTTCACAGGGAGCCAATGAAGTGAAAATAAGATAGGGGTGACGTGTTCATATCTTCTGGTTCTAGTGAGGACTCTCGCTGCTGCACTTTGTACTAACTGAAGCTTGTTTATGCACCTAGTTGAACAACCAGAAAGTAAAGCATTTCTATAGTCCAACCTTGAGCTGATAAAAGCATGAACTAGTTTTTCTGCATCGTTTAGTGACAATATATTCCTTAACTTGGCAGTATTTCTAAGGTGAAAAAATGCTATCTTAGTGATATTGTCTACATGAGCTTCAAATGAAAGACTAGAATCTATAATCACAACAAGGTCTTTTACTGTTGCACTAGATAGAACAGAAAGGCTTCTAAAATTAGTGTGATTTAAAATCTTGCTTCTAGCTGCATGCGGTCCTATGACTAGAACTTCTGTCTTATCAGGATTAAGCAGAAGGAAGTTAATTAGCATCCAGTCTCTTATATTCTTTACACATTGCTCAACTTTAGCAAGCTGGTTTCTCTCATTTGGTTTTGCTGAGACGTATAACTGTGTGTTGTCAGCATAACAGTGAAAATTAATATCATGCTTACAGATTATGTTGCCCAAAGGAAGCATGTAAAGGGAAAAAAGCAGTGGGCCTAAAACCGAACCCTGTGGGACACCAAACTCCACTAGAGAACATGCAGAATAATCACCATTTAAATCTACATACTGATAACGATCAGTTAAATACGATCTGAGCCAGGAGAGGGCTGTTCCCTTAATTCCTACTACATTTTCTAATCTGTGAAGGAGAATGCTATGATCAATTGTGTCAAAAGCTGCACTGAGGTCGAGTAACACAAGCATAGTTACGCAACCCTGATCAGAGCCCAAGAGGAGGTCATTTACTACTTTAACGAGTGCTGTCTCTGTGCTGTGATGAGGCCTAAATCCTGACTGATACAGTTTATGTACAGATGAAGCCATTTCAAACAGCCGGCTGATCCGTGAAAGGACCTTGCACTATCTGTCACAATTCCTTGTTGCAATGCTGTATATATTATAATATATAATGCCGCTGTTATTTTTCGTGTTCCTGGGTTGAATCCCAAATAGCATTAGATGAATAGAGAGTACAATCCCTTGTTCCACACAATAAGTAGTGCCCTTGGTAAAGGGTTGGAAAGCAATTTAGAATTCAGCCTTGTGTTAGGAGCTAGTTGGCTTTGTAGCTGTATATAAAATAGCATGGATAGTTCAGAGACGATTCCAGATGACTTAGAAGGATTAAGGATTAAAAAAAAAAAAAAAACACACAACAATGTTATCAGATGTGTTTTCTTGCTGAAAAAAGTGCTTCTGTGACTGGTTTTGAACTTGGTGTTTGGCAGGCAGTTGCTCTATAATACATTAAGGTGTATTTTATTTAGTACTGTTTAATACACTGGTAAATATTATTTTGCTGCAAAGTTAAGCTCAAAGTGTAACTTCTGCTTGGGTTTGTTTTTGTTATATTTTTGATGATGTTTTTGCTGATGTTTTTTCGCTGATTGGCATAACAAAATGCCGCATAATATCTGGAACAAATTAATGGCACATAATATCTGGAACAAATATTGTAATGTAAATTAAACCCATGGGTCTCAGTCATCAATAAATCAGCAAATGTCTACAGTATACTACTGTATTTTTCACTGCTTAAATTTCTTGCCCTAGTTTCATTTGGCTTTACGTGATTTCATGTGCTATTTGTGTGTGTGTGTGTGTGTGTGTGTGTGTGTGTGTGTGTGTGTGTGTGTGTGTGGTAAGCCAGGCTTTAGTAACCTTGGACAAATCACAATATAAGACCTCTCTCGCACACACACACACAATCACACAATCACAAAACCAGCCAACACTGTAATCAGATGATACAACAAATTATATATGAAATCACATTTTATTTGAACATTTAAAAAAAATATAAAAAAATTATTCATATAACACTCCTATATGAATACACCGCATGTTACAGAAACTGATCAGTTATATCAATCACATAACGCACGCGTCGTTTATTGTAGGCTATTTGTGTAGTAGAGGAGATCTCTCTCTCACACACACACAGGCGCGCACACATACGCTCCAGGATTTGTTTATACCTGGATAACACCACCACGACCCAGTTCCAACGGCTCCAACCCTCTCCAGCGCAAGGTGGGGGCCCCTGCATGCAACGGGAACCACAACTGCCCACCCCTCCCACCTATGAAGGAGATCCAGGCACCTGTCACTCCTTCCTCTCTCAGTGCACGCTGATATTTGATCTCCAGCCCTCCATGTTTTCCACTGAACGCTCCAAGGTCGCATACGTGATAACTCTCCTCTCAGGATGAGCTTGGGAATGCAGCACTGCACTCTGGGGTGCTCACAACCCCTGCTGCTCCAACTACAAAGACTTTGCTAAAGAGATGAGTAGGGTGTTCGATCGCTCGAATGGAAGACTGCTTTCAAGACCCCAACAGGACACTATGAGTACTTGGTGGTGCCGTTTGGCCTGACCAACGCCCCGGCCGTCTTTCAGGTTCTCATCAACGACGACCTCCGGGATTTTTTGAATTCATCGGTGTTCCTCTATCTGGACGATATTTTGATCTTGTCTCGAAACCTAGGGGAGCACCAGCTTCATGTTCGACACGTGCTGCAAAGACTCGAAAACAATCTGTTTATCAAAACCGGAGAAGTGCGAATTTCACACAACAACCACCACATTCCTGGGGTTCATCTTTGGCTCCTCAGGCATTAAAATGGAGCCTGCTGAGCTCCAGGCAGTCACGAATTGGCCCACGCCCACTATAAGACAGGAGCTTCAGAGATTCTTGGAATTCGCCAACTTTTACCGCCGCTTCATCCGAGGCTACAGCTGCATTGCTGCCCCTTTAACAGCCCTGACTTTTCTCAAGACATGTTTCTGTTGGGACATGAACACTTAAAAAGCCTTCTCTGAACTCAAGAAACGGTTCACGTCTGCCCAAATCCTGACCATTCCAGATCCATCATGTCAGTTTGTCGTGGAAGTCGATGCCTCCAGCACAGGGGTAGGAGGTGTATTTTCCCAGAGAGTTGCGCACGACAACAAGCTACACCCCTGCTCTTTCGTCTCACACCATCTAACCCCTGCCGAGGCGAACTACGGCATCGGCGATTGAGAACTTCTGGCCATCAAGCTGGCCCTGGAAGAGTGGAGACACTGGTTAAGGGGGACGGAGATCCCATTTCTGGTCTGGACCGACCACAAGAACCCGGAATACCTACAGAACGCCAAGAGGCTAAATTCTCGCCAGGCTCGGTGGTCACTGTTCTTTTCCAGGTTCAACTTTATCATCTCTTATCGTCCTGGGTCCAAGAACTCCAAGCCAGATGCGTTCTCCAGGCAGTTTTCCCCTACTCACGACTGCCAAGCTTGATATCGAGACCAAGGTCCAGCAAACCCTGTCTCATGAACCCGGGCCAAGTAACGTGCCTCCTGTTTGTTCCACTTCCTCTACATTCTCAGGTCCTGGAATGGGTGCACAGCTCCAAGCTCTCCTACCATCGTAGTTCAGCTCGAACCCTGGTTCAAGTCCAACAAGTCTTCTGGTGGCCCATGGTTAAGGAGGACACCTCCAGCTTTGTGGCGGCATGCGACGTCTGCGCTAGGTGCAAACACCTCAACACCGCACCGGCAGGTCTTCTCAGACCACTACCAATCCCATCCCACCCATGGTCTAACATTGCCCTGGATTTTGTCACAGAGTTACCCTTCTCCAACGGCCACTCATGCATCATGACCGTGGTGGATCGGTTCTCTAAGGCCGCTCATTTCGTTCCACTACCCAAACTCTCATCTGCCAAGGAGACCGCTGACCTCTTGATTATGCACGTTTTCAGGCTGCACGGTCTCCCCAAAAACATCGCCTCCGACTGTGGGCCCCAGTTCACCTCATAATTTTGGAAGGCTTTTTGCAGACTCATTGGAGCCACGCCCAGTCTGTCCTCACCCCCATTCCAATGGTCAGACCGAAAGAAAGAATCAGTCCCTCAAGGTAGCCCTAACGTACATGGCTTCTTGAGATGTTGTCTCTTGGAGCAAGTTTCTGCCTTGGGTTGAGTATGCCCACAACTCCCAGGTATCATCATCCCAGGTATCATCATCCCAGGTATCATTGTCTCCCTTCCAATGCTGCCTGGGCTATCAACCACCATTGTTCCCGTCTCAGGAGGAGGAGGTCAGTGTCCCATCTGCCCAAGCTTTTATCTGACATTGCAGAAGGACCTGGCTACAAGCAAGGAGAACACTGTTATGGGTCGACAGAAGATACAAAAGACGACCGCATACGATACCATCAACCCGGGCTGATGTGATCTAAAGACATTGAGGATGCAAAATTGTAGAGGGATTTTGATATCTCAAATGGGTCAGCTGTGACGCGAGGCTGTCATTTGAGAAACCAGAGAATAATTTAACCAATGTTTTTTTAAAAATGTATAAACTCATTATTGTACAGTAAATGTCAATAGGTCAGGTTCAGATTTTTCATGATTGTTGTATAAAGTACTGAGATGTGAAAATTACCATCTGTGTAGTATTTATGCAATACACCATATTGTTATGACTTTTTTATGACTTAAACTCATTTTAATTCCCCACAGTTTTTAAATATAATTAGTCACTTTGCGCCACCTGGCGGTCATTTCACGACTAACTTTGAAATGCAACTGATTTATTTTGGCTGCTGTTGTTTTGCTGCGGGGTAATATGCATTCTCGTTGACTACCTACTGTATATAAATTCCTAAATTATTTATAGTTAATAAAAGTTGTGACTGCATACAGTAAGTATTTAGCACTTTGAGACCCCTTATTAATTTCTGGCTTAAAAAATTTCCAACCAAGATTCACATAACTGGTTGAAGGGAGTGTGTAGTTACAGTTTCATGTGATTTCAGTAAAAGTTCTGACTCCACCCTCATTTCTTCATATTCTGTTTCCAAAGAGCTTCAGTCCCTGTACCTGAGGAGTTTCAGATGAATGTTTATTGTTTGTTAAGCCAAACAGTGACCTATAAATCATTCAAGCATAAAAAAGGCAAACAATGTAAGGCATAAATTAGTGAGAAACAGGTGCAGATGATGACAGACGATCAGGACAGATGATCAGTATTAGTATACTGGTGATGCTGAATGCTACATGGTTATAATGAGGTTGCTGCTGAGGTTGTTACATAAAGAACCTATTTTAAAATAATATCTTTAGTCACCTTGCAGTCTGTCACAGGAAACATTTGTCTTACATTTAAGCTACAGGATTTAATTTGATTTAGTATGAATAAATGGGGGGTCAAGAGATTTGCACAGTACTGTATAAAGTAAACTTTTAACATCTGAACAGCTGAAGTCTTTATTACACAGAAAGTATATACAGTGCATTAATCAAATATAATAATAATAATAATAATAATAATAACAATAATCATCATATCTCCTGTACGACACATTCTCTAAGTGTCATACAGTATCCTTGAAGTAAAAATGTCTTATTTCAGAATACAGTTGAATAATATTTTAACTTGACAGAAGTCCAAATGCAAAGGTCTGAAAATAAGATTTAAAAAATATTAAGCACGGCATCCACAATAAAGCATTGCAATGATCCTGTAAATTAGGCATGTTTATAAAACAAAATGTTAATATGTTCACATTTGTTATAAAAGTATTATGTTCATGAGAAATAAAGAAAAGTTTGCAACAAATGAATATAGTATTTTCTGTGACAGCCGCTTACTTTGATTCTGTCATTTTAGCAATTAACTGTCTCTATATAAATTCAAAAATAATTCAGGAAGTTGTAATGTAACTTCGAAACTGTCCCTTGTTAACTCATGTTACATTGTGCATGTTTCATATGTATATTCATATATTCATATATTCATATATGTATCATTCACTTGTAAAAAAAAAAAAAGCTTCCCTGTTGTTTTATGGTACAATTTTGGACAGGAATAGAAAAAAAGAAAAAACATATTTTGTGTCATGTTTCCATTCCCAGGTTTCTCGAAATGCTTGTGAGGTTGAAAAATTCCCTGCCATCAAGTTTCAGCCTCTGTTACTGGCTGGATGTAGAGTTAAATGCCAAAGGTATTGAGACATTACATGCCATGTACGAGGGGCATTCAATAAATAAGGTGAATTTTTCGATATAAGGACTTTTAATACAGATAGAAGCTTACTTTTTTTTTATTTTTCAATGTACTCTCCCAGCACTGTCACACACTTTTCCCATCTGTGCACAAGCTTCCGTATTCCCTCAGCGTAAAAATCTTTGGACTGATGTCTCAGCCAGTCGCTCACAACACTTTTGACTTCATGGTCACTTTCAAACTTTGTGCCTCTCGTACAATTTTGGACCACTTTCGAGGGACCAAACAGGTAACCTAACGGGTAATCCTAACCCTAACCCAAACTAGCCTTCATCCTCAACACTGCTCCGTCCTTCTTGAAACAATTTAGCCCACTTTTTTTTTGGCTGAAACATGTGGCACCATACACAGTTGACATTCTCCTATGAATTTCAACGGGTTTGCACCCTTCAGCAACCAAAAACTTGATAACTGACCGCCGTTCAATCCTGGAGCATGCTTCTTGGTCGGCCATCTTTGTTAATCGCCAAAACTCTCAAAGTTTTTTTTAATCTGCAAAAGAAATTAAATCCATGTGAAAAAGAAATAATTTAAAAAAGTAAGCTTCTATCTGTATTAGAAGTCCTTATACCGAAAAATTCACCTTATTTATTGAATGTCCCTCGTATAATAGTGAAGTATCTAAAAAAAAAAAACATGAATGTCAATTCATTTTTGTCTTAATCCTTTTGGCCACCACTGTACAGATTCACATAAATAAGGCAGTATTTAGGAATTATATTTAGTCTTCTTCCTTCATATGCCTGTTCTAGTACCAGGATTTATAAAAGGTACTAGTCCCATAGTACAGTCTGTTGCAAGGTATTATATCTATGTTTTAGAGCTCACATTTTTCACAATGTCTTGAAAATCCCATCTGTTCTTACAGTATATGCCCAATTTTCTAAAATATGCTACAAAATGTATATGGATATCAATTTCATATTCTCTTACAATCTACATGACAAAGTATCAGAATTTCCTGAGGAATTAATTAATTGGTTAAAGAAGCATCTTATCCTAAAAAAAATATTACATTGTAACCTAGTTTGCAGGTTCAGGTGCGAGTTTTCTCCACAGTCTATCCCAGAATGCGTTATGCAGTGCAGGGTCATGTGGCCAGTCCATGTAGGTCCGGGTCTTCACAAGCCGGGACAGTCTATGATGTACATTTAAGAGTTGATGAGGAACCTTCTCCAGGAAAACCAGAACAAGAACATCCCTGTGTTCAGCCAGCAGCCTGTACGTTGCCAGACGCATCTCCAGAGAGCACCAGGTACTCCGCAGGTAGTTGCGGCTAACCAGACAGAGGGTGTGTCTGCTTCTGTAGAGGCTGTCCGTGATGTTCTCCACAATGTCCTTTCCTAACTCAAAGTCCCTGCTGTGCAGGCAAAGCTTGAGGGATGGGGGTCCACGTTTCCCCAGGTTGGGCAGAAGTTCATCCATCACCCAGCGCTCATCCTTCCCAGAGTAGGACACGAAAACATCAAAGTGGTAATGACCTTTTCTGTTTGCCCTCATGGCTTCCTCTACCCAGGCCCGAGCTATGTGAAAGAACGCTAGCAGGTAATCTCCAACCAGCTGGTGGAGCAGCACTACCAGCATGAAGAACACCAGTCCCAGAGAAGTGGAGACAAAAAGGAGAAAGTCAACATTGTTGAAACAGTTTTCTTGAGCATATTTGTGCAGGGACTTGGTTTCATCCGCAGTTTTACATGATAACCTTTCCAATGAGCTATCACGAAAATTTACCTGAACGTTCTGTACATACTTTGCCCAGTTGATAATCCAAGCATTGTCACAGCTACAGTGTAGAAGTGCGTCTTTCAGGATGAGATAGCGAAGGTTTTTCAGGGGCTCTACAAAGTTTTCCATCACACTGAACACATCGCCTGCATGCAAAAATATGACTTTTAGTGACTTCAGGTCTCTGCTCAAGTCTTTCTCCAATAAAGGTACTGAGTAAAAGGACATATAGAGATACTCCAGATTGGACAAGTTGCGAAAAATCACATCAAGACCAGACTGCTGAGACAAATCTACATTAAAAAGGATCAGACTCTTCAGGTTGACCAGTTGGTTCAAATCTGTCAAGTCTATTTGTGTCGTCTTGCGACTTGCTTTGATCATAAGATGTCTCAAAGACTTGAGGAACTGACCAGGAAAGGACTGACCACAGAGCAACTGCTCGGTCTCTGCAGTTAATTCAACAAGAGATTTGAAAAGTGTATTGTCACAATTCTGAAAAGTCACAGACCGGCCAGAAACATTGAGGCTGAGACCCACCTGGGATTTCTTGCTCTTACTTAAAATAAGAGTCATTGGTCGTATTCCAGAGCTGATGGACAACTTAGTCAGGTTTTCAGGAAGGCTGAGGTTGATCTGGATCTTTGACGGTTCAGAGTAGGAATACTGAAAAACTCCCAAATTTACAAACTCTACAGATGTTAAAGGAAGTAAAGTCAGCAGCTCAATAACATGCAGCCAATTTTCTTCAAGTATGAGAGTTTTTAGGTTAGATAAACCAAAGAAGGTAAAGTTTGTAAGTTTAGATATTTTATTATGACTGAGGTCCAAAGTTTTAAGTAAACTTGTACTGTTAAATGTAAAATCATTTATATGTTCAATCTCACTGTAAGTCCAGTACAGTTCCTCGAGTTCTCGTAGGCAGCTAAAATGTCTGGAGTCAATTGTTATGAAATTGTTTGTAAAAAGGTTTACTGTTTTGAGTTTTGTGACAAGATCACTCTGATTTTCACACAGTGCCAGTGCCCTGTCCCTATGAATACTGCCTGGAGTAAGTTTCCATTTAATAAACAATAATGTAAGGTTTTTTAGAACATTGATGAATGTTAAATTCATTGCTGTACATTGGTCTTCACAATAAATAAAAAGATGTTCAAGCCCCATGCATCTTTCCAGATCGGGCACGAAAGTATCGGTTACATTTGGGAATGACACAATGATGCCAGTCGTCGAAAGGTCATGTGTGGCTTCACAGATTTCTTCAAAGCTGCTAAACTCACTGAAATAACTTATACCTAAAATGTCAATGTTTGTAAATTCAGATTTTAAAACTTCAAATGAAGTAGAATATATTTTTAAAATATCTATTTTGGGGAAATATTTCATCACTGTTTTATTCACTACATTAACCCGAGCAAATTCAAGAAAGAATGTCTCAAATTCATAAAACTTAACATCAAAAGAAGTCCCGTTAGAAAAAGCACAAGTTGGTGTTGTAAAATTAACTAAATTCTCAGCAAATACGTCTAAATAGTTTAATGACGATGACACAAATGTTAATCTGCACAACAACTCAGAAATGTCCTCTATACTGTCTGACAATGCAAGATTTTCCAACTTCACCATCCCTTTGAACACGTCTATTGTCATGGATGAGAGCTTGCAGTTGATGATCAAAAGTGTTTGGATGTTCTGAAGGTCACTGAAAATCTCAGAAGAAAAGGAAATGTTCAATGATTCTAAGCAGGTAATTTCCAGTCTTTTCAGACTCAAAAGATTTCTAAAAGCTCCAGGGAGGACAGTGGAGACAGATCCTGTGATTATTAAGTGTCTGAGCTTCGTGAACCTTGAGAAAGAGTTAGGATGCAGACACGGATCCTGTGCAAGGTGCAAACAGAGAACTTCGAGATGAGATGGAATCCCAGCAAGATCGAGTGCCACATTGGAGACGCCTTTGCAGTATCCTGATAGGTTACTTTTTGGACATTTATCTACTATGTTTTCATCCATGTAATCTTCGAAGACAAAGCATTTTTCAGACACCCAACACAGCATACACGTCAGAAGGCTCGTGAAAACAGCTGAAGAGAAAAGATGCATGTTTTATCTTGCCGTGTTGAAGAGATCCAACAAAAGGTCAGACTGATCTGGTAAAGATGTTCTGTTGTCAAGTCTTTTTCAATCCCCAAAATAATAAAATAAACACCGTAATTCCTGAGATTCCTTAGAGCTAGTTATTCTTTTCGAGACTCTGTCTTAGAAATACTCAACTGTGTGTGCAGCTATCAATAAAGATGAGCTTCTCTGAGTTAACACATATGACGTTTGATGAAGCATTAAAATGAACCAGGAACTCTTACTTCCTTTTTGCTATTTTAGATACACAGTGTCTTCCTTAATATGTTCTTTAATGAATGCAATCATGACTGTCAAACTCTTTTAGCCTGAAAAAGATAAATTTTCTCATTCTCATTATAATAAAAATATTCACAAATATTTCAAGTTCTGTTGTTTGAGTCCTACACAGACGAGGCACTATTTCAACTGTACATCATCACCAGATGTTCATCATCCAGAGAAATGTTTTATAATTAGGACTGATGAATGATGGTTTGGGTTTGATGCTAAAAATTATAAAAAGTGAACATCACTGTTAATTGATGCATGGACAACATTTATATTGTACACATGCTGACACTAAAGATGTGGATGGTTTTAAGACTGATAGTACTCTCAGACTTCATCTTTGGTTAGTCTAATCCAGGGGTGTCCAAATCCAGTCCTGGAGGGCCAGTGACCAACACAGTTTGTAATTCACCAACACCTAAACACACCCACTGAACCTAGTAATTAACAGATTAGTTAAATCAGCTGTGTTTGAGAAGAAGGAGCACCAAACTGTGCTGGTCACTGGCCCTCCAGGACTGGCTTTGGACACCCCTGGTCTAATCCATGTATGAAAATGATTCCTTATGCCCACAGAATCATAGTTTTAGTCCTGGAATATGCCTGTTCAAGCAAGGGGAAAAAGCTCCATAGATTCTAACGTGTTTTAGAATATTTGGGGAATGAAGGGCTTGGAGCAGGCTTGGTGAGATTTTTATTCTATCCTGATCTGTTTATTTCAGCAGCACAATTAATGCACACACGAATAAAAATGATGATCAGCCACAGGTGGAAGCATTATGTGTTACTTTCTGGTTTTACCATCGCCTCTCCACCCACAGGTCATGCTCAACCACGCCCACACTGCCATATTGGGCTAACCTGGTTATTCAGTACATTCAGTACATATGTCCTGGTTATTTATGGTCGTCAGCACACTTCAGTAGACACAAGACCTGAGTCTAGACCTGAGCAACTGAAACAACTCAAGGCACCCTCTATGGGTAATTTTTTGACATTATGCTGTACCTTAACGCTGTTAAACAAAGAAGACTGTTTATACTCTACAAACATTTTTATTTTATTTTATTGATTTATTTTTTTTTAGCAAAAAGCAAAATATGCAGTTAAATTCATTTTGATTTCACTTGTATAGATTTTTATGTAAACAATGCCAGAAAATAAAATTAAATAAAGTAGAATGAAATAGATCTAACAGAAACAGACTTTAACAGAAATATCTATTGGTGGGGGTGGTGGTCACAGCACAGCACAGCACACATGAGTAGACTACAACATGAGAAAAAAAAAAAAAAAGCCTGCATGTTTTATCTCAACTTGTCCAAGAGATGTCACACTTGTTTGGTAAAACTTGTTTAGTGTTCATATCTTTTCAACCTCAATGAATTCGAATAACTCTAATTCATTTTTGGCTGAACTTGGTATGCAGGTATGCAGCTAGCAATAAACCTCATCTTCTCTTTGTTGACATTTTGAAGTTATGAGCTTATGCTGAAGTGTCAACATTGACCATGAACTGTGATTTATTATTTTTTGGTGCTTTCATTAGGCCTGGTTGAGGTCATCTATCTATCTACATCCAACAGCAATAAAAACAGTAACACAAGACATGTTCGTAGAGGCATGCTGTATATCTTACACAAAAAAATTAATATAAAGTATATAAATAATAAATAACTAAATAAATAATACTAATAAGGGAAATGGATATGGCCACTGGTGGATCAGTGGTAGGTTTTTTGCCTGCCTGTCACTGTCGAGCTAGTAGTAATAGTACATCCTTCTAAATGCAAAAGCTGTTGTGTATTGGTTTTTGAGCCAATAAGTAAAATCCCTTTTTATAAAAGAGAATCTTTTATATCTTGCACACATTCAGGTAATCTAGACAACTTTTTTTTAGGTTTTGTTGTATAACTGGTAAAATGTATAACTGGGTATCATCAGCATAACAATGAAAATGGATCCTGAAACCTGACTGAAATTTTTTGAGGATATTGTTTTCCTGCAAGAAGGCGCATATTTGAGCAGACACAACCTTTTCTAATATTTCTTATATAAACAGAAGGATTGAAATCGGTCAATAATTTGTTATTTCATTCTGATCTAAAGTAGATTTTTTAAGAAGAGGCTTAATAACTGCCAACTTGAAAAATTTAGGGACATGACCTAAATATAGTGAGGAATTAATAATGCTTAGAAGCGGCTCTCCAGCTGTATAAATCACTTCTTTTAGAAATCTAGTTGGGATGGGATCTAACAAGCACGTTGTTGATTTAGCCATGGTGATAAATTTGTACAGCTGTTCCTGTCCTATACCTGTAATGCATTGAAAATCTAAATGTGGATCTTTAGGCTGGATTGGATCACAAGATGCTGTTAGAGGTTGAACATCCATCATTTTCTTCCTCATACTATTTTTCATTAAAGAAATTCATAAAGTCTTCACTACTACATCACAGTTGTTCCGTGATCACAGTTGGTCTGTGATGGAGTACTCTCTGCAGATATCTTAGGTTTTGTTAGTCTAGCCACTACTAAATCAGAACCTGGGATTGTTTTGGTTTCTTGCTATCAATTGGCCCAGATGCTTGGCCTTAGCAGCTTTTAGAGCCTGTCTATAGCTACACATACTGTCTTATGTATACGTGATTCTAAAAACTTCAAATTTAGTTTTTCACTGGAGGTTACGAGTTGCTCTCTTTAGGGCGAGTGTATGACTATGGTACCATGGTGCAGGTGTTTTTTCTTTGATCTTTTTTTAAACCTGATTGGGGCAACAGTGTCTAATGTGCTGGTAAATATGCCTATGCTGTTAGTCATTTTATCTAGGTCATCTGCATTTAGTGGTCTAGTAATGTTTTGGGACAGATTCGGCAGATTACTTATGAATCTGTCTTTGGTGGTCAGATTAATATTTCAACAACAATTCGATAATGTGTGGAAACGCAGTTAATCTGTTCTACAAGAAGATCACATACTAAGAGGTGATGATCTGTGATATCATCACTTTGAGGTAGAATCTGTATATCTATACCATGGGATATAATTAAATCTAGCGTATGATTAAAGCGATGAGTTGGTCTATTTATGTTTTGTTTAACCCCAAAGGAATTTAGCAAATCCATAAATGCGAGTCCTAAAGCGTCATTAGCATTGTCTACGTGAATGTTAAAATCTCCTAGTATCTACACTTTGTCAGAGTTAATCAATAAATCTGACAGTATATGTCCAAATTCTTTAAGAAAATCAGCGTAGGGCCCCTGGGGTCTATACACGGTGGCCCGGGCCTTAATATATACAGTAGCAGGGATTTATTATGGATGTTACTGAGTAAAACATTAATAATAAGCACTTTGAATGAGTCGACCATCAGCTGGAAAATGAATGCTTACAGTGCTTGTTACAGTGAGGTGCTTATTGAAGAGCTGAAGCTTAAAATTAAATGCAGAGGACGGCTATCCAAGCGCACTGTGATCTTGCATGTCCGGCACACTTCTGCTTTTCTGTTGACACTCTGCAAAAACTTAGTTTTGAGGTGTTAAAGTATCCTTCCTTTAGTCTTGATCTTGCTCCATTTGACTTTCACCTGTTTGGACACATGAAAGCAGACCTATGAGGACGACAATTAACTTCTGATGAACAAGTGAAGACGTCTCGGGTTACTTAGCTGTAACCCTGTTCCCTGATAAAGCGGGAACGAGATGCTGCATGAAAACGCTATGGGAACATCTCTTTGTTGCCCGGTTGTGAAGCCTGTGCACGTCAAACCTGCCGAATACCTTCGGCTTATAACCTGTGCCAGGCATGACGTCACCGAATAAAGTGCACCTGCAGGTTATAAATAGGAGTGAACCGGAAACATCCTCAGGTCAATTTTGTCTGAAGGACGTCCAGGCACGCCAGCAGTGCGGCATCGGAACGCAGCATCTCGTTCCCGCTTTATCAGGGAACAGGGTTACAGCCAAGTAACCCGAGACGTTCCCTTTCAAAAGCTACACTCAATGCTGCGTGAAAACGCTATGGGAATGAGAATACCAACGCCGCCACAATGCAAGTGTCTGGACCCCCAGGTTGTGTAGCGTGTGCGCACAAGCCGAGGACGTCTCAGACCTAGCTCTGGGATGCTGACTGAAGGATTCGTGAACCCGGAGTAGCATTGACATCCAGACTATAAAATCTAACAAACGTGTGTGGAGAGGACCAGCCCGCCGCATCACACACCTGCTGCAGGGGGACGCCTCTTGCCAAGGCAATCGATGAGGCAATCCCCCTGGTTGAGTGAGCCCTGATTCCCAGAGGCGAAGTGTGACCACGCGCCTCATAGGCTAGGGCAATGGCATCTCTCACCCAGTGTGACAGAGTCTGTCTAGTAGCAGCCCGGTTGCGACCCCCATGGCAAATAAAGAGCTGCTCTGACTTACGCCACTGGCTAGTGCGGTGGACGTAGATCCTAAGAGCACGTACTGGACACAGTAAGTGAAGTCTCTCCTGCTCTGGAGCTGTGAAAAGTGGAGGACAGAAGGCTTCGAGCACAACTGGGTGCATGGTCGAGAATGGAACCTTGGGAAGATAGTTTGGGTGAGGATGCAGGATAGCTTTGACTAGCCCAGGGGCAAAGTCTAGGCAGGATGGGGAGACTGACAGAGCCTGCAGATCCCCAATCCTCTTCAAAGAAGTAATAGCCATAAGAAAAACCATCTTAAGAGACAGAAGCCTGACAGGCGCTGACTCTAGTGGTTTGAAAGGGGTGTCGGCCAGGCCTTCGAGTACGATAGTTAAGTCCCATGAAGGGACCGTCGCTCTAGTGGGCGGCTTCAACCGTTTAGCTCCACGAATAAAACGGGCAACTAAATGGTGCTTGTCCACAGAAACCCCGTCATTCAGAGCGTGACAAGCCAAAATAGCAGCTACGTACGTTCTGAGCGTACTAGGGCATAAGCCCGAGGACAACTTTTCTTGCAGAA
>JAAGKR010004563.1:0-59748 GCA_011419295.1 Clarias macrocephalus
TATATATATACACATTACATCAACGTGTACATATAGGAAATTAATATAAATTTAAAACGGCGTCCTTAAACTAAAAGTAAAATATAAATAAACATAGGTTGACTTAAATGTGTCTATTATACATAAGAAACTTTCATACTAATTTGTTCACAGCTGCTGAATGCGTTTACATCAACAAAGCTCCCAAACGTGGGTCGAATCCCAAACGGCCTCCTGTTCTCTGCATAGGCGCACTAAGTAGAGCATAAATTCCGAGCTTTCTCCGCCTTGTGTAGGGCACTATAGAGCGGAAATATGCTCGTTTGGCATTCAGTCTTATAACCCGAAGCAAACACACCAATGCCGGAAATGAAGAGAAAGTTTGCGGGGATGCAAAAGTCTAGAAGTAGGTTAAACAACCCAAGCCTGTTCCTAACATATACTTTCTTTCATATTTAAAAAGCAATACAATCTTACCACAAGTGCTTTGACGTCTTTTAAACCACTCAGGTCCTCGTCTCTCCGAGCGTACAGTAAGTTTGCAACAGTTTCCAGCTCTCGTCTGGCCTTCTCTGCTCTGCTCCAATCGCAGCTGAGGATTTCCCCAACACCCCGCCCCCTGACGCAACACTGCACCAATCACATGCCGGCAGGGCCATGCTTCGTACGCAATAACTGACATGCACAGGTGTCAAGAAAAATAGAACGAAAAGAATCCCCAGTGATTCAACACCGTTACAAAAGCCACACACACACACATATTATATATATAATGAGATAATGGATAGACATTTTCAGTATTTTTTTAAGCAGATGCTCTCATCCAAATGGGCTGCGTTCTATAAAATAATAATATGAAGATGTTTAATGTGAGACTCTTTTTAGCATGTGTCTATTGGGATTCAGCATGCAGCTGCTTTTCCTCCATCAAAGGGTGCCAGATCTTTTGAGCGAGGAAGAAGCTAGAGAAAGCAAGTTCACGTGGTCAGATTGTCCTGGCTATGCAAATACTAGCCTGAGGCTTATTTGCACTGCGTTTGCAAACAAATGTACCCAGTGGCAGTATATAATCCAAGTGTATAATTAACACACACACACACACACACACACACACACACATATATATATATATATAGTAGCGTAGTAGTTCGCACTGTCACCTTGGGTCACTGCCTCGGGGTCTGTGAACTGGCATTTCCAAATTGCCTATAGTGTGTGAATGTGAGTTTGAATGTTAATATCATGGTTGTAAAATGAGGGAATAACCCCAATGGTAATCAATATTGGCCTCCATGGTCCCTAGTTGGACTACAGAGGTCTAGATAGATGGAAATATACACTACTAGTGAAAAAGTTGGACACACCTTCTATTTCCATGTTTTATCCTGATTTTGATTCCTTTTTACACTACTGAAGGCATTCGAATTATGCAATAATCTCCTTTGAACAGTTGATATTGAGATGCGTCTGCTATTTACGCTCTGTAAAGCCTTCATAACAGCTCGAATCTGAGGTGATGTTATTTAATGATTTTTAATGCTGTTAGCTCTAAATGAACTTCTCCTTCTCCAAATGTAGTTCTTGCTTTTCTGGCATGGTCTTCATGAGAGCCAGTTTCATCGTGGTGCTTTGGTTTTTGGGTTTATGAGTTTTGCAAATGCTCTTGTCTTGCAAGAACTATTCCAGAACAGCTGACCTTCGTGTCTTAAAATAACAAATGACTGTTGCTGTTATTACTTAATTGTCTAATTCCATATGTGTTACTTCATAGTGTAAAAAATAAATTATATATATCTAAAATCTAAATTATATATATCTAAAATTTTTTTTTTTATTTATTTTTTTTTTTTTTTACTATATACTGTATAATACCATTCAAAAGTTTGGACACAAGTTTGGATTTATTTTCTAAATCCAGTGGAATTAGATAATTAAGTAATACCATCAAATCAAATTCAAATATTATTTGTCACATACACAGTCATACACAGTACGATATGCAGTGAAATGCTTAGACAACTGCCCTGACCTTAAAAAAAAAAGACTATTAATAGGAATAATATAAACATATAAAAAGTTACTTATCCAAGAGAGAATACCTATATGAAATAAATATTAACTAAGAAGAACAAATTTAACTACGAAGGAATAAAATAAAATATAAAATATCTGTATAATACAACATCAACTGTCACTTGTTATTTTGAGACAAGTAGAACAGCTGAAGGTCAAATTGCCTTTGAAACTATGTGACGGGCTCTTTCACAGCATATACAGTAGGTTTAAAAAGTATTGAGACCCCTTCATTTCCAAACATGAAGGTCAAAACATGACCAAGAGTTATGCGGACTTGAAGTCTAGTTTGTATAAATTAGGATTTAATATATACAGAGGTGTGTGCTTTTTGAAATCATATCCAATTAATTGAATTTGCATTGGTCAGACTCCCATCCAGTTCTGCATATAGTACAATACAAGATAACAAGAGAATCATTTAAAAAAAAACAAAAAAAAAAAAACAGGATGCACCTCAGCAAAAATTTGAGCTGTCTTGGTCGTGTCTAAATGCCTCATATATTGTACTGGTTGTTTTATCTAAAAAAAAAAAAAATTTTTGTTTTTCACTTTGTCACGATGCTCTGTTGTGTGTAGATTAATGTCCAAAAAAAAAAAAAAAAAGTTTAATAACAGAACAAAGTATGCATTTTTTTTTTCTTTATTTCAATGGGCCTTATTTGACAGTCATACTGTAGCATTCAGAGAAGGCTGGCGAGATCATGATCATAGCACAGGATGCACTTGTCATCAGCACTTCCTTTCCAAAAACCCAACATGCAATGGAGCTCAATGAAAGAAAAACAATGACAACATTTCATAATGAGGAGTGGAGTTTTTTCTTTACCCAAGACCATCAAAACATGTGCATAAGTCAAGATTTTAAAAAAAGGAAAGAAAGAAAGAAAGATAAAACAGTTTACATATTACAGTAATCACATAAATTACATAATAAATACTTCTGGGTTACTAAGACAAAGAGCTTGTAATATATTGGCAATGATGAAGGGACTTCGTAGTTTGCTGCTGTTAATACAGATCACTGACCTGTAATTTTACCCTATGAAATTACGAGGCTCATATGGTCTCTATGCACGTACTTAGTCCTTATCCATACATGCACCACTGAAGCTCAAACCACTGTCACTCTGTCCCCTCTCCTCCCAACAGGGCTTATCAGCGAGACACAGTGACCTGATGTTTCCTCAAACAACCTGGACCCAGACAAGTGCTGAATGCACAATAGTGTGCTATAATGGTTTTATATTCTCTGTTCTCAAAGTGACATTGAGAATATAAATTGTTTTATTTTTTATTGAAAGTCTTGTTCACATATAAGATACTATTAGCCTAATATTTGAATAAGTATATTGTAGTCGTGGGGGACATTGTGATATTTATTTAACAAGTAAAGGCATCCCTGGTTTCAACAGTTTGAAAGGTTTAATGTCAAGCAAGGTAGAAGAATAAGGGATAATGATTATATCACAGAGAAGCTAAAAGTCCTGGTTTGACTTGAACGGCCTTGTATCTGTTATGCTCCCACTCCTTTAGCATTGTATCATATATTATGGTATAGTGTTTTAAAATTTTTCCAGGAGCTAAAAGCAATGAGAAAATGAACGACCAAGTTGCACTCATGCTCTTGAATTTTTTATTTCTTAAACATAATGCAATCATCAGGAAGCTTCATTCCTCACGATACCAACGTCATCCTTGCCAGAGCTCTCTGGTCGTGAGACGCAATCTCTCTCGTCAATCACAGCAACACTAGCCAGGCTAGAGTCTCAGATCTAGCCTTCATCGTTTCAGGTTGGTAGCTCTTGTATAACATTGGTAGCATTAGCATGTAGGTGGGAACTGGCAGGTGACCAAATTAGTGGAAAGGCTCATCTACTTCCTTAATTTCTTTTTATTTATTCATTTTTGCTACATAATTTCTATTGTTTCTTTTAGGACACACTCAAACTTTATTGCATTTGAAGCTGTTCACACAACATGCAGAGCTGTCTCTATATGTTTCATGGTCAAAGCTACAGTATGACAACTCGGGTATCCTTGATGGGTTTGCTGAACAGGGATCATGTCACTTCAATCAGGGACACTGGAAAAGAAGCAGAGATCAAATACAGACAATAGCTTCATCTAAATCATTTAGATTTAACTGGCAATATTTTTAATCTGAAGCAACCGAAGCAGAGTTACAATCAAGGCACAGAGCCGAGCAATTGTGCGATATGGGTCTTGATGTAAACGCTCTGCAGTAACACTCTGGCAGGTTCAACTCCCCGAAATTTATCTGCTCTTACTGGCTCTACCAAACTACAAAACACCTTTTTCTCTTGAAAACAATGTGCCTTTATTTTACTAGAGCTCCATCTAGTGGAACAGCCACCACCTTGTTTATTCATTCATTCAATCATTAATTCATCTTCTGTACTGCTTTATCCTGTACAAGGTCGCAGGAAGCCTGGAGTCTTTCCCAGGAAACTTCAGGCACAAGGCGGAGTACACTCTGGACAAGATGCCAATCCATTGTAGGGTACACATGCACACACTACAGGCAATTTGGGAACACCAATTAGCCCAGTTGGCAGGTCTTTGGACTGTGGGAGGAAACCCTGGAGGTAACCGCCTCATTTATTATTATTATTTATTTATTTATATTGTACATAATACATTTAAATATGCAATTTATACAATCTTAGGAAAAAAGTCCAGTCATTATTACACTGGAGAAACCCTGCAGTTTACGGCTACAGTCTACAGCTATTAAACATCAAATGAACCTTTAAGAGACCCTTATTTGCAAAAGTACAATCAGTTTGAAGGAATAATCCAAATTTTGGCTTTTGTGGCAGGTAAAATAGCCAGTGTAGGTCTACTATTTAAAGTAAGATAGGTTTATAGCTATGGATTGTACTGTATGTGAAAAAAGTAATGCAAGTCTAGAGCTTGTTAATGTATAGATAATTAAGAATACTGTATACTGAAAATTTAATTCCTACCTAAGGTAATATCTTACTTATAATTATTTCCCTGATGAGTCACTGTTCCAATTCCATCATATTGCCTTGATGACAGTAATACAGTATATGAATCTGACAAGCAGGATGTTTTTCCCCCCACTAAAATGTGCATGATACAATGAAACCGATGAACTTCCAGAAAGCTGATGTAAAAATGTGTTGTTTTAATTGAAATAAAAAAGGATATAAAATTATTAATATAAACTGTAGTTATTTTCAAATGTTTTCCCCCAAGAGTATCTTTAGTCTCAATAAAATTATGTAACATAATTATTCACATTGCTTACCTCCAACAGTAGATGACTGAAAATTACCACCAGTCTCAAACACAAAACATATTTAGAAGCAAAGAATAGAAGGACACAAACAAAGCCCTCACATTCCTGTATCATCCTGCTTTCTCTTTCCTTTGGTTCAGTCCAGGATCTCTTTTATGCACCAGCAGCAGAGCAAGAAGTAAAGGCACTCTTTAAGAGATTGGATGACCCCGTAGGCGATGTTCCTTCCCAGCAGGTTCTTACCATGGCCAAAGCCATATGCCACGTCTCTCAGATTCTGGCCCAAAGAGCCAGGCACAGCCTGTGCCAAGGGGCGCTGAGGATGCATCTTCTCCTGATTCCCTACTGGAGACTGGGTGGGACGGCTGAAAAGATGGGCAAGAATGTTGCGAAGGGTAGTGTGAGCCTGCATTCGATCCTGTGTGATAATGTTCCCCAGTTTGATGGTGTACAGTGCCTCAGGGAGCCCAAAATGTGCATCTTTCTTTTTCCCTGTCAGTAGATAATGTGATGAAAATGCGCACACACACACGCACACACAGCTCTGGAACATGGACCATGCATTTTCTACAATTCTCTGGCATTATATTGTACAATCATTAAACCTTTAATCTCCCTATTGTGCAGCCTTAGTTCATTTTTTGTTCTGGGAAAAGATCCCGAATGCTTTTCTCAAAACACATGGTTGGTCCTGTCTGCCCCCACTGGAACTGGGGCCTTTTGTTCTAATGTGATTTAGGAAGCCATTTATGGGCATCAGTGGTGTGGTCACTGCATCCATTTCATGACTAGGGCAAAAGCTTTGAACAAATCATATTGTTCTGTGTTTCCTATGTGTGGAGGATGTGAAAAGGAAGAAAGAAAATTGTAACTGTACACAAAGGGAAACAAGTTATTTGTTGAACCGTTACAATCAACTGTACAATTATTGGCACCCTTCATGAAAATGAGCAAGACCAAACATGAACAGAAAGATATTTAAGCTTGAACGTATGAGAATACTACATTTAACAGCATTTAAAAAAATAAAAGAAAAATAAAAAAATCAGGCCTGTTTCAAAATGATTTTTTTTTTCTTTAGTAAACTTTTTATATTTGAACACTTCAACAACAAAAATATACTGAAGGAGTTGATAATGTATCTA
Source organism: Clarias macrocephalus (assembly GCA_011419295.1). Classification (NCBI taxonomy): domain Eukaryota; kingdom Metazoa; phylum Chordata; class Actinopteri; order Siluriformes; family Clariidae; genus Clarias; species Clarias macrocephalus. The sequence continues at coordinate 6,487 of JAAGKR010004563.1, forward strand.
TAATTTATCTATTCGTCTGGCATGGCTCCATTAGAAGAATTTATATTACAATAAAAGGTAAGTAGTTATCCCCATACAGTGGGGAAAAAATGTGTAATACACTGTATGTTGTATATAATATATGTGTATAGATTTTTGCCCATTTATCTGAAGGGTGCTAGTAACTTTGGACTTAATAGTTTAAGACAGCACAGTAATAGCAGAATAATGTTGCACGATGCAACATTATGTAAAATGTGAAAAACTGCAGATTTAGAAGAAAAACTAATTATAAAAAACACACACTCATCATCTGAATTGTCTGATAATGCATTTATATATGCAATCTATAGTTCCCGATACATACTGTATGTAAACATGAACTTTCCCCCAAAAAGAAACATTATTAAAATAAACATATTAAAATAAATCAAAAAGCCAACATTAAAAAAAAAAAAACAAGGTTTGTGCTGGTAAGGTGAAATAAACCTTTGGCCTGGGAAATAAAAAACAATTAGTCATAAGGTGAGTGCGTGCACACACACACAAAAAAAAAAAGAATAAAAAGGAAAAAAAAAATACTGTCACTATAACACAAAGACTGCAGAGAGTTTCCATGCAACAGTGAGAAGGAGTCAGTGAGGCAGAGTAGGCCAGATTGTTCCAGAACATTCTATCACACCCACACCTGGGTAGACAGCACTGTGCCAGTCACTTTTTTTTTTAACCACACCCATGTTTTAGTAAACCTAAGAAGTAAACCTCACTATCATTTTAATTAGTTTCTTGCTTCTTCAGTCGATGCTGACATTCATAACAGGACTGTCTGGCCTTACCCTGTGGGTTGAACCTGGAACAATTGCGAGCATCGTGATATGTGATATCTACATATATTTTACGATGCCAGCAAGCCATTTGACAAGCAGTGAAGAACTATATTACATGCAAGCAACATAAAATTCATTAGGTTTTCATTAAGTCACAGCACAGCACTAAAACATGACCACTAGTTACCAGCAGGATTAAGAGAATGTGCAAGAAAACAACTTTTACTCCCATCAGTTAAAATCAGGACCAGACTAAACTACACTTGTGCAGGAATTTTAGCACAAAAATGTTATGCACTCTGACCAACAATTAAGTTTTTGTCTTTTCATCTTTACTTTCTGTATCCTAATGTTGTGGTTTTGTTGAATGAAAAGGCACAATTCAAACAGGATCATGAAAACAGCAAAACAATGGAGTGTGTGTTCTCTTCCTTGATTATATGACAGAGCTGATAAAACATTTCATATTAACAGAATGTTACTCCAGTTCATACATTTGCATCATATGCAACAGGGTGTGACATTTCAATTTTCAGTTTCGCACCCTTATCTAACTGTTGGGTCTCCTCGCTCTTTTTTGAATATCATCATTCAATTTAAACTACAACTCAAGTACAGATGGAGAAAGATTGTCAAGGCAAACACAGATAAAAATTGAAATATACAACTTTAAAAAAAGAAAGAAACAAACAAAAAAGTTCATAATACAGGTGCTCTCGAAGACGACATCACCACAACAGGATATGACTTTCTCTCTACAGATTCAATTTATTTCCCCCTTTTTGAATCCTTATGAGCAACATACATGTCTGTATACAGTCTCTCGCTCTTCATGAAGTCCACTCTTTCCAGGTTGTAGGGACCTGGATGTGTGTGTGGTCTTTCTTTTGATCCTGGTGGGTTCATCTGTTCAATGAAAGCAACTATTTCTCCCATTTTTTTTTTTTTTGCTTTTGTTTTTGTTTTGTTTAAACCTATAACTCTTCCATTTTTTAAAACTCCATTATCTCTATAATCTACAGTATAGTATTATCTATTCCTTTTAGCATATATAATAAAATGTGGCCTTGAAATACTCCCAAATGGTAAGTGAGTAAGAGCTGAGAAATGATCTACCTGTTGGATCCTGTTTATTCTAATGAATCTACTAACTCACATTGTTGAATAAGGTCCCACTACTGTAATGTACATCTACTTCGAGACATCAGCATTCATGGACGGCTACAGGTTAGATCTGTAGATCTGTAAGTGATTTCGCATGATCAGCCTTCACCAACCAGCGCTCTGATCAACCAGTGTCTCTGATTCACTTCACTTCATGTCTGCAGCTGGTCTTTGGAGTGTTACTGAATATTAGCTCCCTTCAGCTGATATTTCAGCTGAACCCTAGAATGCCCAGACATTCCAGGCTTAACTTGTACATGTCTTTTTGCAGGGGAAGTGACATCAACATTACACCAAACCACACCAGTCAGTTGGATTTTTTTTTGGCTCATTTTCCTCATTGGAGTCTCGCTTTTATTCTTACAGCTTAATCTAATGTCTGTAAATTTCTATTGGTCCATGAGTCCAATGGCCACTTCCAAGCTTCATTATGGATCAAAAAAGTATGGAGCTCACTTTTTTGTTGCTCATCCTCTCTGCAAAAATTGAGACAATCTCTGGAAAAGTCTAATTACAAGAATTTGAGAAGGCAGGAGATACCATGGCAGAAGAACAACAGTGTGTGTGTGTGTGAGAGAGACACTTAGGTCCTGCGTTCCACGGGCTGCTGCAGGCACACCTCACTTCCGGCAGATACGATTGGGAGTCGGTTGTCCATGTGATAACTGATCAGGTGACTGACGCTTTCGAAGCGATGGTCTTTGGTACGAACCTGCAAAGAAAGACGAAAGAGTAAGCACGAGACGTACAGTGGTATATGATGTATCTGTATATACACTATATACTGTATAGATACAGTACATACACACAAGCACACTATAGATGTACTATATCTGGTATAGTGACTAAAGCACATCCTAACCCTTGATCATCACATGGCTTCTAATCAATATGCAAAAGCTCTGAAAGATCATCATAATCATTCACAATCACTTTCCCACAACCCCACCCATGCCTCTCAGTTATTCATCTTCCTTACCACTCCCTCCGGGTCCACGAGCAGCAGGTGTTTAGGCTGGCCTCCCTGCTGGCCTGTGAGCACGTACTGGCCTGGCGTGGTACCCGACTCGCGCACCAGAAAGTCACCGTCTTTACTCAGCAGCTTCTCAGCCTTCTTGCGGCTCAGGGGACCATGAAACCAGGGCTCATTCTGCAGCTGCTGAGCCAGAGGGGGTACTGTGCCCGACACGCTGAGGGCATCGTCAAATGGCTCTGTAGATATAGATAATATGTAAACAAGAAAACATTACAGGGTGTCCTTGTACAGGAAAGAGAATAATGATTCCAAGTTATTGGTACCACCCTGATGCTGATTACATTCCTCTAACAGCATGTCCCGTATCTATCTTCTACCACAGCAAACTGCTGGTGGTCACAATTTCCATATTTATTCGATATGTTACCCTTTCAGAGTTACATTTAATGTAATGTGATGTCGGTGCGACAAATAAGTTTCTACTTTCACTTTCATAGCAGTTTTAAACAGTCCTCACCAGCCTTTCTTTGTCCCTTGTCTGTCAAAGTTAATACAAAAAATTGCAAAGAAACCAGAAAGAGCAACGTCTTGAAGGCTCTAAGACGGCTAACACCTTAGACTCCTTAAGAAAATCTTAAATAGATTTCACATAACAAATTATTAACCTTTATTCTTAGAGTATATGGTACATTTGGTATAAAACACTGTGTATAAGCAGTATATGTGTATTAGTAAAGTTACTGTGTATTAGCCACTGCGATATAAATTAAGAATGTATTAGAATTCATTAATTAATATAAACCTGTGTTGAATTTAAGTTACGTCATAAAAAATGTCAAAATAAATAAATCAACAGCATTTAACTAATCAGATTTGAGAATACATCAGCACACTGGTATAAACACCATCCACAATAAGTACAGCAGATCCCACTGATGCATAAAACTATAAAGTCCAGGAAGGCTAGAAGCTTAGAGTTTGGGTTTAAGTTTTACTCACTCATGTCGAAAGCGTCTCTGTGAGCGTTGCCATTCGCTGCGGCCACTTGGGGGCGAGATTTATCCACGTTGACATATGAAGGGTCATCAAACAGGCCGCCTTCTTTTGCTCCCACTGAAAAAAAATGTGAAGAGAGAAAAAATAAGAGAAGTAATAGTAGGTATTAAAGCAGTGACCTTCAGAGACATGTGCTGAGCAAAGGCAGCATTTAAAGGGCACTGATGGCAATGGGGCAAAAATATAACACATGCTTACCAGGTAGTGGAGGCAGAGGTTGCTTGTGGATGTCATTTGCTCCAGGCTGACCATAAGGCTGCAAACACATAGAAAGAAATAGTACATTAGGGTTCCTATGTATATTTTCATATATAGTATTTCAACAATGTATTGACTTTGAAATTAAACAAACACTCAGGATAGACACAGTAGATATACATATACATCCAGAGTTAGCCCAAAAAAATTTATACACACTTCAGGAAAAGAGAAATAGTATGATGTAGATTATATTTAAAAAATATCATTATATATATATATATATATATATATATATATATATATATATATATATATATATATATATATATATATATATATATATATATATATCAATATATATCAATATACTGTATAACAAACAAAAAATTGTCAAAATATTTATACAAGTTTTACTTTTACTGAAATGTGTATAATTTCTTTGCTTATATACTGTATATATACATACACACATACATACAACGTGAGAGTCTGATGAAGTCTATGAAGATAGACATGAAATGGCTATTGGGTCACCGGGATACTTAGTATTGCCTGCATGTTTTGTTCTTTTTGGCTTCATTTTTGTTAAATAAATAATGGAACGGTGAAAAAAGTTATTTGATATTCATCAGAGGTTGTATTTGCCTAATACAGAGACCCACTATGATCAGATGATCGCAATTTTGTTAATTTTAAAATTGAACACAAAAAAACTAATACAATTAAAAGAGGGGGCATAATTTTATACATGACTATACAATATACACCACAATTGTTTGCTGCAGTAATAGTCATGAAAATTCATAGTACTAAGTGTAGAAGTGTAAATATTTGTGTATAATGTTTTTAATTCTTGCTCCACATGGAATTTGTACAGTAGCTTGTGTATGGCTGTTAACTGCAGTACAGTAACTATTACAGCCTACAACATGCACATAATTGAACACATAGATGCCAAACAGGTCAGAAGGTCTCACTAGTGTGGCTCCTGTGCTATGTCCGGGACGAGTTCTCATGTCAACCAGGCCTCCTGGGGGCGGCTGTTTCCCAGGAAAGTTATTATAGTACGGAACATCTGGGGGAGGAGCAAAGTCCTCTTCTTCCTCCTCCCATGCTGATCCATCAAAAGGAGCCATCCTGGAAGAGAGAGAGAGAGAGGGGGGGGGGTTAAAAGTTCCTATGAAATGCACATAGGACTCGTATTCATTTCTGTCTTCTAAACTGCTTTGGTCTCTTTGTTTGCGTAACCATTAGATTAACTAATGCAGTAAAGCATAAGACCTACAACATACTAACCACAACACCACCGTCACCGGATATTGAGGATATCAGTGCCTCCAATAAACAATGAAACACATTACCGTGCATATTCACATGTCACATAAACAAAGCCTTGTGTGAATATGCAGCTGTGAAGACAGCTGTTTACCGTCTCAGCAACACAGAACAATGTTGTACTTACAAACACACACACACACAAAAACACACACCTGTCATGCGGGGTGACAAGCTTAGGGGGGTTCTTCAAATACTGCTTGAATCGCAGCTCAAAGGCCTGACCAATGGTGCTGATCACTTCCTGGGCCAAGCCCTCAGAACACTCCAGGATGTGACACGCTATGATGCAGGAAATTGGGACACATCATGACAGGATCAAGACATGAGTATTGTTAAACAGCACGCATGACCATTACCAGATCCATATAACAGAAAAAAACTTATAGATGAAATCCAAATATTTTTATTTCTGCTATCTTTCTGTAATCATCACATTCAGATGTAAGCAATCGTGGCTCTCTGAGATAGAGCTGCAAAATGGCTGATATTGTTTCGGCTTACCTCTCTGGTTGACAGGATCTTTGGCTACGTAAGCTACATATTCTGCCGTGTCCTAAAAAGAAGAGAGGAAGACGTGGATAAAGGGTACGAGGTGAGGTTTTAGTTTGTTAAATAGTTATGGGCCGTTTTCACACTAGACACGGTTGTTTTGTCCCGTGCCCAAGTGCGATTGCTTGTCCCCCACCAGGCAGGTTTCACAGTAGTACTGTGGTTCTGTACCTGAGTACACTTGCGTATTTACACTCATTCATCGATACAGTAATGGACCGTGTATAACTATATTGGTTTTGCAAATTTCCCCCAAAAAACAAAAAGAAACCAACCCTAACACTATGCATACTATTATTGGTATTTAGGGAAAAATGCTAAAAACAACCCTCTCGCCTGCCTTCCTGCTTCATCAGCTACGTCTGTGCAGTTCAGATAACAAGATCAACATGTGCTGCGCACATATGTGGATTTCAGAAAAGACGGGTAGTGCTGATTATGTTGCATTCTAAACTGCATCCCACGTCTGAGTCTTTTTTTTGGATATGGAACAGAGTGTTTACATTACGCAAATGTACCGGGGGTCGGGACTGTGCCCGAGTCCCTAATGTGAAAGCAGCCTTGGTTTGCATAAAGTATAAATTAAAGGAAGAAGGATCAAAGTTAGAAAAAAGGCAAGAAAGTTAAGTTGCAGGAAAATCTATTCATTACTAGGGGAAGAGAACATGAATGAGAACCCACAGAACAAGATAGGAGAGGAGAACAGGTAAAGAAGGAGAAAATAAGATGCAGGAGCAAAAGATGGATACAGGGGAAAAATGACAAGAGTGAAGGACAAATGTGGGACTCACTGGATCGCCTCCTGACGCAAAAGAGATGGACTGCATGTGATGGTTGGCGATAATCTGTAGGGAGACAAAAAGGTGAAGACGAATGGAAAGAGAGAATACATGGGGTGATGGTTAAAAAAAAAAAACGGTGGGAGCTAAAATAACAATACAGAGACATGAGATGGAAAAAAAAAAGATCACAATGAGTGTGTAGGGAGTCTGGGGTTTAAATTATCAGACATTGTGGATCAGATGCATCCATTTATACCAACGATTCATAGCTGGCAAGTGAGACACTACAGACATTCAATCAGCTTCTGTCTCACTGCTAAACAAATTGGAGCCTCAGCTACTTGCTCACGAGCTTGGGAGTGAATGTGTGCCTCCTTCAAGTGTGGAAATGGTGAGATTCTTGAAAATCCAAACAAACATTGACAAATGCATGCAACCTGCCAAGTTTGTTCGAAGGCATCTATTTGTATACTCCACAGAGGCAAAATTATAGGACTTACAGTACTTATGCAGTAGTTGCTTAGAAAGGAAATGAGAATCAATAGCCATAGACATACTGTACACCGTCTGGCCCTCCCAAAAAAGTCGCTGATTCACACGGGTCAAATTATTGGCCTGCATTAAGGTTAAATAACTACAAATACAGAGATCTGAAATGACTTAAATTGTGTTAAGACCTATCCAATGTATTATTAAAACCTGTAAGGATAGCGATGAACTTTCAAATTTGTGGAAAAAGCGTGGGCAGAAGTGAATCAAAAGGCAAGTGAATGACCGTGATCAGAGATTACTTACTTAAAGCTGCATCTTAAAAAAAAAATCATCAGTAGAAATCACTGCTATGTTTAATTGTGAAAATTTCTACATGCACAATGTGATGAGAACCACATTACGCAGGATTGGGACTAAACACTTGTGTGACCATAAAAATCCACTTGTTAGTGAGACTGATCAGAAAAAAAGGCTCCAATTTGCTAGAGAGCATAAAGACTTGACTTTGGAGCGATGGGAAAAGGTCAAGTGGTATGATGAGTCCAGAGTGAGTCTATTCCAGAGCGATGTGTGCGTCAGGGTAAGATGGGAAGCACTTGATGCCATGCACCCATCATGCATAGTGGCCACTGTACAAGCCTCTGGAGGCAGTGTTATGATCTGGGGTTGCTTCAGTTGGTCAGGTCTAGACTTTATATGGCAATAATATTAAGTCAGCTGATGACCTGAATGAACTTGACCTAATAGGACCTTTTTTTTTCTCTGATGGCACAGGCACATTCCAGTGTTCAAAATGTTAAAGAATAGTACTAGGAGCGTGATGCATCATTTTAGCACCACCACATTGATATACAAAATATAAAAGTGCACAGCATTTTTTTTTTCTTTTTAAGTCCAGACAGTGTCTAATTCTACCTTTAGATACAACCACAATAAGCCTCTTTCAGTGGGCAGCTGGTATCCATTTGGAAGAGGATTTTGCCCACGGATATGCAAATATCACACTCTTTAAAAGAAAAAAAAAATCTCTCTCTTCTTGCTATTGAGAGAGAGAGAAAACTACATTGTAGTATTGGTTCTGGTAGGGCACACCTTGGCTGGCTTTCAGCATTCTACTTTTTCTCTGACTGCTGTCTGACCTGTTTGCAGTCGGTTGTCAGTAGGTTTAAGCTGTTCGTTGACACGGTGAGGTTGATTGTCATGCCAGCAAACCGGAGGTTGCTCTTTCCTAGGATAGAGGTCAGACACCGAGTTGAAGCCTGGACACAGGGAGACAAAGATGATGAATACTCAGATGATGAACTGTGCCACACTATTATTAAACACTTACACCAGAGCACACAATTCTCTTGCCTGGGTGTTGATTGATTTTCTACCACAGCACAAATCTCACAGTTAGTGGTCACTTTTAACTTGAACACTTTAAAGTAACAATATACACAGATAAGCTTGATATGAATAGTATATTAAATTGCACATGTTTTCGGTGTGGAGACGTTTTCTGTGCATTTGAGGAAGTCGCGATTAGTATGAGCACTTTATAAAAGTTTGAGGTAATGCTGTGTTTTTCCCACTATGTGAAAGGTTTAGACATGGATAGCTTGGTATTTTGCAAGTTCTTGTTAGATGACGTGCATTTTTACTGCAAGATAAAGAGGGTCTGTTAAGGAAATGACTGGTTGTTGCTGTTATCATGCAAGTTACGCAACTTTAAATCTAACTAAAAATGGATTAAAATGTATTATGTAAGCTTTTAAAAAAAATAAAATAAAAAAAAAGTTAGTGCTGGTAAATGTTACACAGAGTCAAGGCAGTGGAGAGAAACAACAGCTGCAGAGAATGCTCTAGGAGTGGATCACATTCTGTCTTTTCTCTCTCACATGCTTTCTCTTTTTGGATGCAGACAGGGTCAGTTTTGGATGCAGACAGGGACAGGGTCAGACCCAAACACCACAAAAATGTAACGCTCAGTGCCATAAAAATGCACAGACAAATAGATTGCCTGAGAACAAACTTTAAAACAGAGCAGAGAGAAACAGAGATGAAATGAAATGAAGCGATGAGGATTATCTGAGGAGATGACACGAGCATGCTGTAGAGCAGGATTGTTGAGTATGTGTGGTACGCTATGTCGTAAATTTGCATTCGGTGACAATACAACTGCCTTCCTTTGCATAGCTATCTGCGATGCACCTCGTACTTTTTCAGTCTAACTGCAAGGGACAGGTTAAGTACCTTTTGCCGTTTTGATGCTCTAATCCTGCATTTTATTACCCCGAGTAGACAAGTTTGTGTTAAAGGCCTGTCTAACACCGCTGCCTAACACTCAGAGACAGCGTGTGTATCGGCTGCTGATTCAGCACACTGGAGAGAAGTGAACGGTGATTAAATGCTGGGTGCATATTAGTTTAGCGCTGAATACCTTCCTCCTGCGTTGAGCTCCTTTGGCACCTGGTACTGCCTCACACACCACTGAGATTGCCTCTCTGAAACACACAGAATGCAAAGTTACTCACACACAAACAGTGTCAGGCAATGCGTGTGTGTGTGTGTGTGTGTGTGTGTGTGTGTGTGTGTGTGTGTGTGTGTGTGTGTGTGTGTGTGTGGTTGTGTGTGAGAGAACGAGAGAGTGTACTAATCAGATTATTAGACATAGATCTCCATCATGTTTTTTTTTTTCCATTCCAAGATTTCACACTCTTGCGCAATACCAGATTAGATTTCTCTTACACACACATACACACATTCTCCTCGCTTCTAAGTAAACAATTTGAAAACAGGATCATGTTTGCATTTTAAAACAGCCTGGTTTATTCAGAAAGTAGCTCTTTGTAACCAGACACACCAACTATAGAGCTGCACTCAAATGGAAGGACAACATAACAAAATCGGAGAAACCACAAGGATTCCAGAGGCTTCCAGCTGCATCTATAATAAGAGTGTGTGGCATCAAGGCAGGGATGATGGCAGTCGAATGCCTCCTCGCTTCGTTCTTTCCAAACGCGCATACACGCCCGTTCGGTAGAGGAGATAAAAAAATGATAAGGTAGGAGAAGGTAAAAGACAAAGATGCGCCTGTGTGTGTGTGTTTGTGTCTCTCTCTCTCTCTCTCTCTCTCTCTCGCGCTCTCCCTGTCATGATCCCTCCCCCTCCATCCCTGACCACAACATGAGAGGAGAGGCATATGAGAGCAGGAGATTAATATTTAATTAAAGGAGAGTCTTTTATCCACCATAGTAGCAGTGTGTCTGCACCGATGTGTGTGTAATGATCTGAATGCTTTTGACAGAAAAAACACACTCTCACACACAAACAAGAGAATGTGGATGAGAGTGTGAGATTTACCTGGTAACCTGAGTTCTGGTGTTGAAGTCCAATGCCCTCATTGACTGCAGCACCTCCACACAACCCATGTACTGCAGGAGAAAGAAAAATACACAGTGTTGCAAGTTAGTCCAGACCACTTCCTGTACCTACCCACACACAAACCAAGCACCGAGATAAGTTAAACAGCAACTTAGACAAACACTCCTCCTGTCTTACTATGCCAAAAAAAAAAAAAAAACTGTATACTTACAGACTTACTGATTGTATACAATCAGTGATTAAAAAAAAGAAAGAAAGGAAAACGCACAAGATGCAAACAAAGTAGACAACAATGCAGTCATCATAAACATACATAATTTCAGGAGAAGTCTAGACAGGGACTAAAAAAAAAAACACTATGGTGATACAGCACACAAAAGGTTTTGCTATGAATTCAGGATTTTTTTCTGACAAGTATTGACTAAAGAAAAAGAAAAATATTTAATTCAATAAAATTGATGTTCTAGTAATAATAATAATAATAATAATAATAATAATAATAATAATAATAATAATAAAATACTGCACTTTTCTGTACAAAAGCTATTGTAATTCTCAAATTGAACAAGACGTTTCCATTAAAACACTTAATCGTCTAGTTTTTAATACTTCGAACACATTTTAACATAATTTCAGACTTAAAATGGAAAAGTGGTACACACAGGAACTATTATTCAAACTTCACTCAATTTCCAGTTCAAAAAAAAAAATAATTGAAAGCTGAAAAAAAAAAAAAAAAAGAATCCTTGCTTTTTGTCCTTTTCTCCCCTAATGTGACCTCATATAAGAAGATTTGTTAAGAAGAGTTGAAGAGTTGTTCTCTGGGCGTGGAAGAGGGGGGGTCTCTGAGTTCGATCATTTAAATAGACACTGAAACAGCATGTTTGGAAGAAAAGTGAAACAAAGGTACTCTAAGGTAGAAACAGACACGTGCAAGCGTACTTGGCAATAAAACTCTTCTGATTCTGGTTATCTAGGTAGCATTAACAGACACATTTCGAGGAACGTCTGGGCGTTTTCATATCAGGTTCCCGGGATCGTTTGTGAGGGCACTTGACCCCAAAGTCTGATTCATTTTAATCAGTGAGAACACAACAGTTCACTGTGCAGGAACCGTGCCCGAGTTCACAGAAAAAGGATGATCTCTAGAACGATACAGTGAACTCCGGCGTGGATCAAATCAGATATGGAATCCAGTCGTTCCTGAAAACGGAGCCCATCGTTCCTCTCAAAACTCCCCCGGAAACTGCTTTTTCAGAAACTCCTCATAAATCTCTGTACACATGATTGGCACATGCCAATAACATCCTCTGATTTATACAGCCATAGCTGATAGAGTAGGAGGGCACGCAAATTGTTTCCCTAAAATATCAATAACATTAGGCACAACGAGGAGATTCTCTTCGACTAGTGGCTTATAAACCAGCTAGGTGCATACTGCTAGCTGCTGTATCAGAGGATGAAAATATGCAAGTGTACATGAGTGCAGAGAAACAGAATAATGTGGACGCTGGCCAGTGGGGGAGTAGGAAAGGGGGAAGCGATCGTTCCTCTGCACGGTAAAAATCAATCGTGCCTAATGTGAAAGTGCCCTCTGAGACCCATGAAAATTAGAAATAGTAAAATATGGCACCGTTAAGATTCCTTTTTTCTCCAACTGTCTCTCCCTAAATTGGTCTTCGCTGATTCCCATCCAACAGTCAGCTACCAAACATCAGCTTCCTTAATGGGGAGCGTGAAGCCTACCATATGCTTTCTCTGAGACATATACACTACATCTGTTTGAACAGCTGCTCTTCACCCTCTTCTGCATGCTTGTGCTCACTGGTGCCACGACTGGCTAGCGTTGCTGCAATTGACAGGGGACAAAAAGTATGCAATTCATCCCACCCAGTTCTGCTCTCTTACCCTCCTGGAGACAGACAGCTTTGGGATACTCTGGGTTCAAACATCTTATTTTCAAATGATAGGTTCGAAGATTTTATTTTGGTGCACTACTCAAAATGTAAGATCATGAAGTTTGCCACTACATCACTTTTAATATTTAAACATAGAAGATCAAGCTACTTGTTAATGACGTTGAAATCTGGAGACAAGTATTGTTTAATGGATTAACAGACGTATTTGATTTATAGTCCTGTACATAAGTATTGAGCCACCCCTCATTTGTTCATATTCTGCTTTCAAAAAGCCAGACTTTCATGCAATTTTAACAATGCCTTGAGGAATACTTCTCCAGGCTTTCTGAAGAACTTTTTTTTTTTACTTTTCTTTTAAGTCCAGTAGCCGTGCCTGACCAGTTTCTGAGAAATGTTTTTGGTGTTGAGCTCTGAATCATTCAAGTAAAAGAAGCTATCTAACATAAGGTATGAACCAGTGAGAAACAGGTGCAGATGATGACAGATGATCAGGCCGGTGATTACTATACTGGTGATGCTGAATGCTGAGTGGTTGCCGAGAGGGTGCTTCGCAGCTTGTCGTAGTCAAAAGTTTGTTCCAATTTCATTAACATCATTTAATTAAATATGAAGAAACGAGGGGTGGCTCTAGATCTTGACACGATACTTTACAGTGGCTCTAAGACATTATACATAGCAATCTCTGCCTCTAGTTCTATGGGTGAAGGGATGCATCAGAGCAATGACACAAAGCCAAGCTTCTTTGCAGCTGCTGTCTGTACATCATGAGTCAGAGGATCAGTAACACACAGAATGATACCGAATTCCGGCGAATTATGATACAGTATGAGAAAATGGGACTTGAGGAAAAAGTTAAGGAAATCATATGAACTACTCTTAATAAGTAATTACCCTAGGAAAAGTTAAGTGTAAAATGTGTCATATATCATTGATTGACAGTAAAAGGATTAAATGGTATGTTTTGCAGGACATTATGAGACTCATAGCAGCTTAACTTTTTAAGGTCCCTGTGGTGTAGATGTAATGGGTGGGTATGCAAGTTTTATGATTTAGTTATATAATCAGAATCAGAGCATATTTTTTTTGTCCAAGTAAGATCTCATTTACAAAGAATCTGACTTGGCAATCGCTCCATTAATACGGGCTAAACTGAAACAAAGACGTTAACTAGAGAGAGAAAAAGTAAAAACAAACACAGATGCAAAACACAATAGAATATTTATTACATAACCCCAAAGTTTTTAGCTAATATTGTCTTACCCTAACGGTGTAGCTGACGCCGGTGGTGCTGACCACATTGTCCGAGTGCAGCCATCCTCTTGTGGGCTTGTTGACGAAAGAGCCATGGCGCGTCCACTCATCGCCCCCGAGCTGGCCCCCTTCCACACGGGCCCTCCGCGACGCGCCACCCAGCCGGTTCATGTCCTGTGGGGGACGAGGAGGAGGAGAAGGAGCCATTAGAGGAAGGAGAGTAGGAGGTGGAGGAGCAGGAGGAGTAGAGGCAGAGGAAGAGGAGGAGGTGCCCAGTGTTTCCTGGGGCCTGCTGGACGCCTTCAGGCCTGGCAGAAGACTGGCAGACATGCCGAGTCGCAGGGAGCCCATTCTGGGAAAAAAGGAGCACAGCGTGGTGGGGCTGTTCTCAGCCGGCCGAGGGGACGTCGGGGGCAGGATAGGGGCGAGTGATGAGGAAGACAGAGATGAAGCAATGCTTGGAGGAGTGAGAGGGGTGAGGGGAGCTGAGGAAGGGAGAGATGGATTAGAGGCTGTCTCGTCCGTAGAACTGAACGAGTCACTCCTGAAGGGGGTGTATTTAGTTTTGGGGACAAGTTCCATTTTCCACTCGTCTCTCAGTTCAGCTCTGAATTTAAAAGATTTTAGGTTCTTTTAAGGTCTTTCCAAGTGTCTCTTTCAAATAAATTGCAAAAAGGTCCACTCTTTTTGGTTACAGTTCCTTGTTTGTCTCCCTCTCCCAATCGCTTCATCTTTGGACCAAAGAAATGACAGTGTAGTTGTTGTTGTTGTTAGGTCAGTTCATTAAAAAAAAAAAAAAAAAAAAGAAGAAGAACGTGAGAAATAGGGAAGGAGAAGAAAGACTATTAAGTAACGAGAATAGAAAGCGTTTCTTGTGAAGTTCCAGATCATGCAGACTATGACATCATGTAGTCACACAGTGCGCGTTTAAATCTGCGTGAAAGGGTTTGCATCAGATCTTAGTCTGCATAGAGTAAATCATAATTCACATTTTTTATATTCGCATCATTAGAGCACCATAAGCTCCACTGAAGAACCTCAGCATGATTGTCTTCTTAATGCCAGTTTGTTGGTGTCTTTAAATAGCCTTGCACTTCATAATAAAAAATGTGCGTGGAAAAAAGCGAAAGGAATTCTTTGATATTTGGGGATGTGTTTTGGTTTCTACGTGTGAGACTAAACAATAAAAGCTCTTATCTGAAGGAGTCCCATAAAAACTATTAGCTGCAATTGAGACTCTAAGAGAAGAGGCTTCCAATAGAAAGATCAATACTGAAAGAAAGAGAGAGAGAGAGAGAGAGAGAGGAAACCAGGTGAGAGGCCACTGAACACTGTCAGACAAGATTACCTCAGAAGATTCTCTTTAACCTCTTTAAGGTTGAGAAGATCCTCATTAAAGAGTCACACAGATCCAATAATGTCTCAGTGGTTTAAAGACTATATCCTGGTTAAGAACGCTATATACAAACTGTCTTGATCAAATCTTTAAGAACCAAAACTGATATAAATCAGTACTGGTGATAAAAGAATAGTGTAAACTTTACAGTGCAGTGTAACGAAACATGGTATCAGATCAAGAACAAAGAAAGACAGAAAGCACCATTCTAGTCTAGATCAAGCTCACTCGGCTGATCTCTTCCCTTCTTTCTCGCCCTTTGGTTTCAAGTCACTGACATATATATTCCTTCTTACTTCTCCTTCTCTCTCCTTTTTTCTCCAGATGATCCGGGGTCCCCTGTCGTCCAGCTGTATCCCCTCTGTCTCTTTCTCCTCTTCCTCTCGTCTCTTCCAAATCACTTCTGGCTGAGGTTCTCTCGCTCCTTCTGTACTCTTTCCCTTCAGCTGTTCTTCCTCTCTATCCCTCCTTTCCTGGAATCCCTCCCTTAGCCTCCAGACTGTGTACTGGGCCCTGTTCTTCCTCTCCTCCTCCTCTCGTTCTCGCTCCCTCTCCCTCGCTCGTTCCCTTTCGATCACGCTCGCCCGCTTCTTCCAGATGATCTCTCTCTCCCCCGTTCCCCCGCCCACGTATTCTTTCCCGTTCTCCAGGCTGACTCTTTGCCCTTCCTTCCTATTTGGTTAAAAAGTACAGCGACTTCTAAATATTCACTTTCACTGACTGTACCTTGCAAGTCAATAGTTCTATAATGATCGACTGAGACTAAAAAAAAGCCCAGAGTTACATAGATTGTAAGGATAATTACAGACGTAGAAATGTGACCGATTTAGAAAAAAGGTAAACTAATCACAGAGAGCCCTGAAACTGTCCTACCAATGTTCTAGAAATCAGATCAAAATATGGCTATTGTACAAGGTTAAACTACTAGAGCACCATTAGTGACGTTGTACATCTGTGTGGACCAAGGTACATAGATCGTCATCCTCCGACATCTGGAACATGACTTCCCATGGTACCGGCAACCAGCCGCTTGTCAGTGTGATCGTAATGAGAGTTGATTGGCTCAATCCAAAGTTCTGCCCTAAGAGATCTCATTAGAGGCGGACTGGAAAATCAATCACGCGCTCATTATCCTAATTGACACCTCCAGTCTGAGAGATGGCTCCCTCAAATGGAGCAGGTCTTAATGAATCCAGTTTCCTGAGGAAAAATAAATAAATAACCCAGACAGAACAAGAACATAGCAGAACACTTAACTCCTAAGAAAAAAAATAATAAAAATCCTGGCAAGGAAACAACAATCTATAATTGCCAACTTCTCTTAAAAAAACAATTAATAAAAAATGTTGGGAACAGTCCCACAAGCATGAAGCACAGTCCTAGCCCACTGCATATATTACCAAAACCTCAGAAGCACTTTCGGTGACTGTAACAGTATCTGCGCTTTAGAAAAATCGGCTGGCCGATTTCTAACCTTGCTCTCTAGATTGTCATGTCCTCAGAGACCTTTCTCATTCCCGCACAAAACTCAAAAATCTGATCGCACCATTTACGAAAAAGTAAGCATCAGTAAAGCATAAAGCAGTCGGATTGTTTCAACAGAGCACCGATGGCTGAAATCAGTGGTACTTGATTACATAGACTTTACAAGGTTGCATTCGTTAAAGAACGGTGACAAATTCGCGGCTGCAGAACCGTGAATTCTTGCGAACATTACACCGCTCTAAGATTGCTCTGATGTTGCTGTGGAGTGTAATAAAGTTGAACAAGCTTGTTACTAAGCTTGTAGTGTCTTTTCAGTGCAGCTCTAAAGAGGTCCACTAAGTGGAAACGCTTATGGGACCTCACTGAGAGTTGATTAAATGCAGCAACGCTTGCAAATACACGGCACGCAATATGAATTGATGCAATCCTGGAGTGTGAGCTGGACTTGGCACGTGCGTAGAATCCACACACACATACACATACACACATACACATACACAAACAATCTGTGCAAAGATCAATGACAGAAATGCTGTGTGACAGGTGCACCGTGTATACAAAAGGAAAAGAAACGTTCACAGGAGGTCAAACCTCAACAACAAGGTTACAAAAACATCGAGAAACAGTACATAGAACCGAGCCCTGAACAGCGTCAGGCTGCGGCAACCCGGGTGTAGCACCTGTTCGTCGAGAATATGGCAGAATCCCTGTTCCAAGATGAAGTTGTATTTAGGAGTTGTTGGCCAACGAGATTAAGGTGGAGAATTCCTAGTAAGACAAGTAAGAGATTAAAAAGTGTCTGTATAAAGTGTTAGATAAAAAAGGATGCACCTGCGTAAGGCTGCAAGTAAGAAAAACGTGTCTGATTCATGAGTGCATGAAGAACTGATAGGTGTTTTTTTTGGGGGGGGATGGAAAGTTTGTTGAATGTGATCACTAGCACAGGAGCAGCCTGGTTAATAAGCAGCCCATTTTGTTTGCCTTCACAAACCTCTGCTAGCAGAGATGGACATTGTTGGCACTCCAGTAAGAAGATGAAACCTGAGTTTAACTACAAATACTCTATAGTCGACTCCAAGACCAAATTGTTTGCACCGGTAGAACAGAAGATAGGAAATGGGTATAAATCCTGTCTGCCTGTCCTTAATTGAAAGTGACAAGTATGAACTCAGAAGTTGTACAAAAAGTAAAACGAAAAAACAAAAACAGAACCGAAAACGCAAAGCACCTTGAAATCTTCTCGCTGCCTCGTAGCTAAATAACATGAGACAGAATGACCTTAAAAGTTTACGGCAACTTCAAACAGTGATGGTAGACTTCACTGTTGCCGGCTTGTTGCCATGGTGACAGAAGGCAGCGCAGATTTGTGCCAGACAAAACCTTGACGGAACCCAAACAGAAGGCGGCGGGTTCCGCCAACACACAACCTGTCAGCCGCGGCTCTGCAAATCGGCCGGTCGAGGGACTTTACACACACCGCGCTGGCTTAATACGCGCTCGCTGCCAATCGATAGTCTGCCGAATGGGACGCCGTGAGGCGGCAAGGTCCCTTTTTTGTCTCTGCTGCCGTAAACTTAATCAATGTTGACATCTCATTGAAGACAGCACCAGACACTCGCAGAGACACACACTCCGTTAGGGCAGCAGTCCAACGAGAAAATCAAATATTGCTCAAGAGGACGCACGCACGCACACACACATGGTTCCAGCTAAAACGGAACATCCTAAAAAATATAACAACATTGATAAGCACAATATAAGAGAAAGAGTGCAACGCAATGCAATAATAGACAATTTAATTAACATTGAAAACTTTTGCATAAGAGAAACCTGATTTTTTTTTTCTGCATATCAGCTATAAAGTAATAAGAGTGATGTCTCTAAAGCACTGAAAGTATATACACTAAAACGAATGTCCGATTTCCCTTCTGTTTATTTCTTTTGGGATGCTGAAAAAAGTGAAGGCAAAATGAACACGCTAATTAGCCATGGTTTTACAAAAAAAAAAAAAAATCTTTGATATTCATTTGAAATTCTCTCCCTCAGTTCCCTCCCTGACAGAGGAAAAGCCGCTCTTGCTGTTATCCGTTGACTTGCTTCCTCTGGCTGAAAAATGACAGAGTCATGGTTGGACTCTCCTTCTTTTCTTGTTTTCTGTGTAGATCGCTTTCTTCCCTCTCTTCTATGGAACGAAAACAGCGATGTGATTTCCCTTTGTCTTTTCTCCTTCCCCCACGCTCTCTCATCCTCCTCGCCTCCCAACCGCCGACTGCATTTGAGCAGTGTAGCCAACTGTCCTCTGTTCTCCTCTCCTCCCTGTCTCGCACTCTCTCTCTCTCTCTCCCTCGCACGATGCACGCTCATACACTGATGCTGCTGCTGATTCTTGTTTCCACCTCCCTGCCTCGTTCTCCCTCCCCTCCCCTCATTTCCTTCCTCACAGACTCCTTGCAGCGTCAGTCATTTATGCATTTGTGTGTGTGAGCGCGCGCGTGCACGCCTAGCCTCCCTCTCTAATGCACATACTTATGATGGGGGTCGAGGAGGATGGGGAATATATGAACGCCGCCACTGATGGTTGGATGGAACAAATGGAAGGAAAAAAAAAAAAAGTCGATGCTCCTCCCTCGGTAACCTAAGAGCTAGAAGGACAAAGGAAGGTTCATTGAGGATGAGTTCATTCCTCTTTCCTTCCTCTTGTTTTCACATTTCCTGTTCTCTTGTTTTCCCCACTTTTAACTTCCTTTGACCTCTTCCATACCTTGAGATAGCACATCCGTAATGAAGAAGAATGTGTTAGTCATATCCTAAACCCAATATAAAACCCATGGTTTGACACAATCCCAAGGTTATGCAGAAGATTCCTGCAAAGTATCCATATACACGCACGCACACACACAAACATATATATTCACTCTCTCTCTCTCTCGCTCACTCTCCAGTACACCAGATACCACACATCAGTACTTCAGATAAGCAACCTAAATATAGGATGATCTGAACTACATCTCCCAGAGCGCACCAGGTGAGAGTCTTCACACAGCACGCAGGAATGTCTATGGAGCTGTCAGGGAAGGTCGTGTCAGTTTTCATTCCACTCTCTAACGTCACTATGCTGTGCTGAAATATCGTGCAAGACTGCCAAGGGAAAAATAAAACACACACACACACACACACACATACATATATATACATGCACAAACACACTCACACAAAGCATAAGAAAGAGAGTGAGAAAGAAAGGGGGCTGAGAGATACAATCAGGTACATAAATATTTGAACATTTGGACAATAAGTTTGGACAATCATCGTTTTATTTTTAGCTGTTTACCACAGGATATTGGAATTGAAAATAATGAGTATGAGCTCAAACTGCAAATTTTCAGCTTTAAGGATTTTTAAAATATATATACACACACATACATACATACACTCAGTCCCTGACATAAATACACTTGATTTACAAATTTCCACAAATATGAACAGAGCGCGGTTCTACTACTTTCAATCAATCAGTCCGTAAGCACAATGATAATTTCGAAAATCACTGACAAAAGAGTTCACAGTCCAATACAGTGGAAAACAGCTCTGAGACAAAATGGTGTCCGGGATTCCACTTGCTATTTAAAGGCGCAGAGACAACACTGAGATTAATTTCCTTAGACACATGATGGCAGCGTGTGGAAAGGGGACAGATTTAAGCAAAGTGGTTTGGTATGCTTTACATTGTACATTTGAGTCAAAGGCGTACTCATTTTCTCTGACTTTAGAACAAATCAAACTTAAGAACAAATCAGACTTATGAACGTGCCCCTGAAACAGAACCCGTTCGTAAGTCGGAGACTACCTGTGTGTATACAAATAAAAAATATATATTAAAAAAACATTTTGTGTTCGTCTTTTTTACTTTAAGGTCGATGACTGCCCAAGATCTGGAACCCACAAACATCAGCAGTCATGCTTGTTCTTGGGTCTCGCCTTTGGTTCTGCCTTTATTAAGTATAATGCATGCTTTATTGGACTGATATCAGATGACTGACTTGCAGAATATTTTACTTTTGTGGTTAAAAAAAAAAAAAAAAACGCTTGGGTTAATTTTGAAGCATGATTTTCCATTTGTAGTGCGAAGTGTTTGGCTGGATCTGAACAGAAATTCATCCTGCTGTTTTTGTCAGCGCTCACCTCATTAATAAATAGAAGGGAACCACTTCCACTGGCAGCACACACACACACACGCAACCACTCAGTATGATTGGGACTGCGTCCTGAGCAGTTCCTTCCCTTCTCCATGCTTTTCTCTTTGCATCAAGTGAATCTTGTCTCATATCTATATATGATTGTTGTTGCAAAACTGCACTTTATTTATTATTATTATTATTATTATTATTATTATTGTTTATTTTATCTTTATTTATTTTAAAAAATTATATTACAGGTTTATCAATGCTTTACATCTTGTGATAAACCCTCTGTACTTACTCTTGATTGTTGACTCGGACAGACCCACCTACCTCTGGCAGTCTGTCTCTGACCTGACCAACTGTGTTATAAAGATTTTTTTTTCTTTTTTATCCAAGTAAAAAGTTTTTAAAAATGGTTATTTTATTTATGGTTATGCCAGCAACCATAAATTCTGTTTTTCTTTCCGCTAATGATTTTGCTTTCTCTCTGATACGTTTTTTGGGTTTTAGCTGAGTCAACGGTCTACATTTATGGTATTTGGCAGATGCCCTTATGCAGAGCAACTTACATTTATCTCAGTACACATCTAAGCAATTGAGGGCCTTGCTCAAGGTCCCAAAATTGGCAGCTTGGCGGTGCTGGGATTTGAACCTGTGACCTTCTGATCAACAGCTCAACATCCATCATCTTAACCTCGGAGCTACCCATGCCCTTAACGACTACTTAAGTCTAATTATTTTTAGTCCCAAAAAAAAGGGGGGGATACCAGATTATACATTGTAATTCTTATTTCACTTACCTGATTTGGGTGTAAATGCTATGAAGTTAAACCTGAAAGACTAACCTTCCATTTTGTTTTAGACACCCAAAGTAATAATAACCGAACAACGTCCAAAAAATTATGGACTTTGACACAGACAGAGAGAGAGAGAGAGAGAGAGAGAGAGAGAGAGAGGAAAATGCAAACATATGCAGACAGAGAGAATGAGAAGCACATAGAATAGAGAAGAAATGGTAAAAGATAGAGACAGAAACATGGAGAGAGAGAGTGAGAGAGGCAGAGAGACAGAATGCAGACACTAGCTTGACAGAAACATTGAGCAGCTCCACAGCAGAAACTATTTATACAGAAGATCATTTAGCATCTACATTATGAATGCAAACATACGCAGAAAATGGAGTCACAGAAAATAATGAAAAGGAACAAAAAGACAGCAAGACGAACACTATTAACAAAAGCAAAATGTCATTAAGAGTTTCCCTGTGGAAAAAAAAGCATTTATTTTAGGAACACTTATCAAGAGTACACTGATGAGAAACAATCCACAGGGCTTCATGCAGTGAATAAGTTCTGCTGCCTACGATCAGTTTCAAAGCACAGCAGTCCCATGTGGAAAAGGGACTTTGTCAAACATGGCAACAACGACTACGCACAGGCTAACCTTCATGCTTCTTAAAAGGGCCACATGCAGCATGTGACGTTCTTGGTTGACAAAAGCTGGGTGTCCACTACCCCTCCCCCTCCCCAACCCCTCCCCAACCCCTCCCCCTCAACCCCAACCCCCCCCCTCCCCCCCCTAAAAAAAAAGGGACAAAAAAGCAAAACTGGAGGAAGGATTCTTCAGAATCGGAACAAAACCAAAGGGACCAACACCAGATCAGAACAAAATACCAGTGACCCAGCTCAAGACAAGGTTCTGAGTATAAAACTGTAAAAAAATAAGAAGAACAAGGGAGCCAGGAAGACGATACACACAGGTGTATCAACATGCGGGCCGCTTTCGGACGGTTTCCCTCCACCGGTTGCATGCAGATGTGTGACTGGGCATTGAGGCTGATTCTTTTTGGAATCTACTTTTACAATTCATAGCTTGCTTTTATGCACATGTGTGTGCATGAATGTGTGTGTGCACGCGCTGTTTTATGAGGGGCTGCTCTAACAGGAAATAGCTCACAGAAAGCAATGCACCAAGCCTTATGATAAATCATGGTCTGCGATGACCTATATTTTTAGCTCCCACACTTTTTAGCACAGTTGCAATGTGTGCTTATGTTTCAGAGAAGAGTGTTATACTGAAATGCATGGGGGGGAATAAAACCCTCTCTAGACTCACCAGACTGATAACCTACTTTGACAACGCTTGAGACCGGCTTACTTTTCTTCACACAGCAAATTATCTTCATGTGAATGATGAAAATTGAGCACAATGATGAAAATAAAGCACCCTGCTGTTTCCTAACAATGACGCGGAGCTGATTGGCTGTGAAGACACAGACAGCATTTCAAATGTAATACTTATCACTTAAAGAGACACAAATCAGTTGTCTACCTGCATACTAATGTGCTCACTGTGTCTCAGTTATCAATGTGGAAGTTTTTCAAAAGTTTTGATGAGACCGATTTTCTTTGTATTCACATAGCATGTTCATGGTGAGGCTGAGTTTAAATTTGGTGATGTCTGTAAAACTCAAAACTCATTGCTGAAAACGACAAAATTTTATTTTATTTAATGCACCACCTCATCAGAACATGCTCTAAGCCGTACCGCAATCAAACTCTAGTCTTAAGTTATCTTTGTATTAGGTTCTTTCCTTTGGATGTCCTTCTTTCAGATTTTTGCCCACATTCTGTGCAAGAAATTACACTCGCTGATGTCTTTTTGTGAAATCTATTATACTAGAGATGCACCGAACCATCAGCCTGTCACTGGACGGTTTTCAGACGAGTTTTATAGATATCTGATGATCGGCCAAGGTGCGAAAGAAACGCATTCGCTCTGTCATCTGGAGATCATAAGCTCAAACTCTGCTATAGCCATCTGTAGTCAGGAGCTCTCAGAGTGCAGATGTGCATGCACACGTCAAACGTAGCAGCACTAACCAATCTACAAAACTAGCCAATCACGTGCATCTGTGCTTCATTTCCGTGTCCTAATGGTATGAGGTAGGGCTGCACGATTTTTCTTTATGAGAATTGAGATCACAATTCTCTCGCACGATAATAATTTTTCGCAACCAAAACTCTGATATCGCCTTTAAATGGAGCCAATCAGAAACATGTCATACCCCTTATGTCATAGCTTCTGATTGGTTGGTACCTATTGGTTGTACCTCTTCTAGCCTCTGACTGGTTAATGCTGAATGGATGTGCATTGTAGTAAGTGAAAATTAAATCTGAGCACAAAACACAGATCTTCACGCTCAGGTTTTTGTCACAAAAATAATGATGCACTACTTCAACTTCGTCAAGTAGACTGACAAGTCAGTTAAGAGGCTACATCCTTGTAAATGAGGGAGAGATGAGAGAAGTGATTGAAAAGTGTGACTGAATCATTTGCTAATCTCTTGCCTGATTGGTGAATTAATTGTGTTTTGTGTTACACTGTGCGAGTCTGATCAACGAGTGTGACTGATCTAGCATCTGGGATTGTTGTCGAGGAAATAAGCGAACACGTGTATGCAACGCGAATCGCTTTCATTCTTACATGAATCGAGACTGTGATTTTTCTTTTTTCACCCCCATCAATCGTGCAGCCCTAGCGTGAGGCAATTCAAGAAGCTCCAATCTTGTAGGAAGCATGTGAAAGACTTCACCCTGCCTGTTTAATTTTATTTGCATAAAAAAAGCTCTGACCAGTAACCTGGAGAAAGTCCTGCGACCTTATGCAGTTTTGGAAGTAATGTAAAAGCTATTGAATAGTCCATGTCTTATTGTACAGTATACCTGTAATTCCATTCGGTGCATCTCTACATTATACAATTTAAGGTTTACCAATAAGGGATTCACATTACCAAGTCTGCTTATATGCGGTTTACAGCTCGGGATTCACATTACCAAGTCTGCTTATATGCGCGTTTACAGCTCGGCAGCTCGTGTAAGGTAAAATCAGTTTGATAAATGGGGCCCATTGTTTTCAGTGTACTTTAAATGTTATGTCTATTAGCTCTTGATAAATGAGGAAATGTACATAAAGACTCTATTCAAAAGGAAAGGTCACTGGGGTACGTGTAAAAATCAAACGAGTTCGTTATGTTTAAGAGCAAATTAGACCCAAGTCAATAATGAACAGTAAACCAATAAGGTCTGGGAGCGAGCTTAGACATTATCAGCCTCGATGCCTCAGGAGACCGTGTGTGAGTTAGAGCGAGTGTGTGTGTGTGTGTGTGTGTGTGTGTGTGTGTGGTGTGTGTGTTTGTCAAAAGCTTACCACATAGTCCATTGGACAACTCTCTGCTTTTGTGTACCTGTTCCCCTAGAAACACCACAAAGCGCACACAAACTCACATTAACATACATATACTTTTTATTTTTCATCATCTTTGACCCACAACTTTATCACAATTCATTGGAACTGGTCTACAAACACCATCTTTACTGTTCTATATGCTTCCAGCAAAACCTTTTGCGATCTTGCAAATTTAGAGGTCTGCCTTCTGCCAAGTGTGAATGACTGGTGCGTGTGTTTAACCTGACAGCATAATGAATCACACAATACTCACCGTGCTATAGTATGACTTTCTTAATCTTAGATGACAGTAAAAACAATGAGCAATCATGGACTGACTGAAATCCACTCCAGTCTGTACGTCACATCTTTACAATGAGAAAAGCATGTCAGAATGCGTAACAAGTTGCACCTCGTTGGTGGATGGGCGACAACAGCCGATTATAACTTCAGGTTTCTAGTGTTCTAGTGTCAGACTAGAACCGGATTCTGAGGTGACACCGGATGCCAGCTCTCAGAGCCGTAACTGTGCGATGGAAGAAAATCAGACATTGTGTTGCGTTTCTGCTCACCATGGATGTAAAGAGTTCTTATACGAGTTACTGTGGACATCTGGTCAGCTCAAACCCTCCCCTTCACCTCCCACTAAAGCCTCTCTGGCCTTTGGACCAGCCCGATCCGATAAGTGTTCCTGTTGAAATGAACGATGCTACAGCACACCACAGTTAACATACTATGAACTGTAGTTTGCTAATTATTTAACCAATTTCATCCAGGCTGCTTTACCGGTTATTATTTCACTTCTTTAGTTGCTTTTTGCTTACATTCCACAAATAGCTTGGTGTTGTTTGTTTATGGCTTGAGGCGTAGAAAGTTCATTAGTCACTCTCAGAGCTGCATGTAACAAATATGTTTAACAATACACGCGTACAACAAAGACGCATTCGCGCACACAATGCGGCAGCTATCAACAAAATCACCTGAGCACAGCTAAACTGTGTGTATAAATATATGAGTGTGTGTGTGTGTGTGTGTGTGTGTGAGATCACAGTGTCTAATATCCGAGTGCACGAAACACACGAAGACAGAAGTGGTCGTGCTCAGACACACCATGGTATGACAAGAATGATCAGATATGAGGAGGAGGTGTGTATTTGCCCCCGCTTGCCTGCCTCTCTGTCTCAGCCACAAAGAATAGCAAGAAACTCACGCTCCAGCCTGCGAGCTCGATTTGAGTCCACTCAGCACACCGTCTCTAAAGACAGTTACCAAGAGCAACACTGCCGGAACATTTTGTACTTCTTAGGAAGGTGCATTTCTTTTCACTCATCCAGACGAATGGTTTATTACAAGGCTGAGTGTGAGAGGTAAAAGTGGTTCTAAAAAAACTAAAGGAAAAAAAAAAAAAAAAAAAAGACAATGACTTCTTTTAATCAATAATCACACGAAAAGCAGTCATCGATGGAGAATTTGCATGACACCATGACGTGAACAGTCAGTTGAAAATAAACAGTTACATTAATAACGCAAAATACACAGATAACAGCACTGAATCAAAAGATATAAGCAGGTGTTGTGCTGGATCCATTAAACTACTGATATTGCCAATAACCACAGCAATAATAATAATAATAATACCTTTTGTTTAGGACGGGAATCGACACGATACAATAAGACAATGATTCAATTTGTACTGCGATTCTATTACTACTATTAAAGTAATATCTTTATTCTATATTATTCTTTAGAATTTATTACAATTCTAAACAAACTTAGTGAATCATTCCTCCCTACCACAAAGGATGCTGTGCTACCTGCCAATGTGTGGAAAGTTTAGTGTAGGATTATTGAGGAACTGCAACATTTTTCCACCTTCAATATATGTATGTAAATTTTAAAACAATTTTATTAAAAATATATATATTATTGAGTCAGTCTGGCGATACATGAATTGTTACACAAAACAACTGACATACTGTAGGTAACTTCCTTCCTCCCCCTCCATCCCTAATGTTTGTGTCGGTCTTCTAAAAATTGTTAATCATAGTTTAGTTTCATTATCAGACTTGTATGTGCTGACTATGTCGTCACTTCTGTAAAAAAAAAAAAAAAAAAAGTAAGCAAAAGTGATGGGCCAGAACGAGAGCTCAAAGTAAAAAAAAAAAATTATGTGCCTGAGTCTTATAGTCATTTTTTCGATTTCTAAAAAGGACAGAAAACTGCCAAGGCAAGATCAATTGTGCGTTGTGAAGTAAACCGGATAATTAAATAAGCTGGATAATTAGTAGCGCCGGGAATCATGAGTGGACTGTCAATTCAATTTTCCAGGCAATTCGATAGCACTGATGTTACAATCAGCTATATTCCTTACAGGTTTTGAAGTATTAAAAACTACTACAAAGCATTTAATACATATGAAATGCTGTGTAACTTGAGCGGTTGCTGGTTTAAATGTCATGTCTAATAAAAAGTGACAATCCTTTTTTTTGGTTGTTTGCTCCACACTCCAGTCCAGGTCAGCCACCCATAAAATCAAAAAGATCAGTAGTGATACTCTTGCAAAACATGAGCATTTGGGGAAGATGGAAGCAGTTTGCATTTTCTGTAAGTTTTTTTTTTTTGGGGGGGGGGGGGGATTTTAAGGAATTAGTTCATTTTAGATACTTAACATGTAGAAGTTTACTTGAAATGTCTGAATTGAGTTGAAATAGATAATTGAACTGAATCAACCAACAAAAGATAGATTAAATTACATAAATCAATTAAACCACACTGATCTAATAATAAAGCAAGCTAAGAAATTCTACGATATTGTTATATTCATCTGAATTCATGTAAAGGGAATAATACATTATGTTTATAACACCCAGTGTTCTGAGCAAAACATTTCTTCTGAGCTTTAAGCGCATATTGTGAACTTTACCAGTCAGGAAGTGTGCAGTTGACTCTTGCGGTCCACCCACTGCATCACTTCAACCTTACGGTTCAAAGAGCGCCGGATTAGACCACCCGAGAGCTGGTCATCAAATGTTACTTAAGTACTCTACAAACTACTGTATAAATATCTCCATACTTTCTACTTTATGATCAGAAACATTTGTACATCTGCTGCGACGAGAACAAAACAAAAAAAAAATACTACACAGTGAGCGGTCAAGAGTTTTGAGTAATTTTCACATCGAACATTAGAACGAAGGAAAAAGTGTGATTTGTGTGACTAGCATGGTTGTTGGGAACAGATGGTATGGTTTGAGCATTTCATAAATTGCTGATTTCCTGCAATTCTCACACACAATTGTCTCAAGGGTTTCCTGAGAATGGTAAATGGACAAAAATCCCAAAATACTTACTGTAAATGGAGGTTGTGTAATCAGAACTAACTCAACTGAATGAGGACATCCTGAATAAAATTTCTACCCAAACAAACAAAAAAAATTCTTGAATAGAAGAATCACACCATGCAAACTTTCCCGCTCAAAATCTTCCCAAACTCTCATTCTTATGCCCGCTAATAAACATAATATCTGAAAGAAATGTATTTATGAAAGATGGTCATTTGGAAAGTCTAAAAATAAGAAGCTTGGATTCAAAGAATGGGATGAAAGAATCAACTACTAGCTAATATTTTAAGATAGCTGCACTCTATAATATAAACTGCATCCCAGACTTCAAGCACAGATATAAAAAATTTTTTTTTAAAAAAGGAAAAAAAAAACATCCTTGTCTATATTAAGTCTTGCTGGCTTTCACCCAGAGTGGGCAGAAACCTCAGCACGGCCTTCATTTTTTATTTGCTCTATAATTACAGGGTAAAAAGGAGGAAGAAGTCTGGCTATATCTAGTGTGAGGCAAAATTTTAAATTTCTGTGGGGCAGAGTTCTGTGAATTGACATCATTGCTCTAGACACAGTCAACAGACACTCATTGCTTTTTCATAGAAAGCGTTTCCCGGAAATGATAAAGCTTCAACTAACATTTAACTGTTCTAACAAAAGCAAATCAAACAGGCACACACACGCACGTATAGATGTAGCATGCCATGCATGTCATGTTCCCTCATTTGAAGTTGTAGAATGAGAAAACAATCCTGATGTTAATATTATTGAACCTGTTACGTTACATTCTTTGAACAAACCTGTGAATTTCTGTAAATTATCCCGACACGGTTAAAGAAAAATTCTTTAAATGCCCGGGATTTTGACACAATCACATGGACCATAATATTCCCCTACTAACCATCATATTAACCCAAACGGAATAAAACTTCATGGGGTTAAACACACCCTAAGCAGAGCATTCCGACCCGGTCCGGCCTGATCGGTACGAGAGGGGTGGTGTAAACCCTTAATAATCTGTTCAGCAGGTAAATATTTTACATGTAAACATTTGATCCGATTGCTGGAATAAAAATATTATTTCTGCCCCTCATGAGGGTAACATTAGCTGACTTGACGAGTTTTCTAATTTAGCTTCTACTCCTGATCAGTACACCTGGTGAAGACAAACAACTCTCTCATGTATGTTTATTTTTTTCCAAGGAAGGGGGCGCTGATTGTTTCACCAGATTATATGTAGTTAAGCATCTAACCAATCGTAGAGAAGACTTGACAAAACCGTTATATTCTGATTAACTGCTTCGAACATGTAAAGGTGCATCTTATCAGATCAGCATCCATATAAACAGGTAAGCTGGAATCTTAAAGGGTGAATTATTTAAGCTCAGTATAATAGTGACCACAATGTTTCGGTCACAAAGTCACAATGAGTCTACAATGAGTGTAACCCTATTGTAGTCGTCTAACACATTTAGGCACTTGGTAGGCGCCCTTATCCAGAGCTGCTTACATTTGTATTTCATTATACATGTGTGCAGTTGAGCGTTAAGGGCCTTGCTCAAGGGCCCAACAGGGACAACTTGGCAGTCGTGAGATTTGAACCCACCCCTGACCCTCTTAGTTGGTATGGCCAAGTGAATGCACATAAATGTAAAAGTTGAGCTTAAACAATTTTTCCAAGTAGCTCCTGACATATCTGCTGCCACAGTAACGTTATCACACACCATCAGTGGAAATTAGGGTTGCACCAATTCAGGACCGACGCTACACACCTTACACTCATGCCTGTCGATGATTAACAGAGTTAGTCTGAACTCTGTATGAACTCCAGTTGCAGG
The DNA here is from genome assembly GCA_011419295.1 of Clarias macrocephalus. Lineage (NCBI taxonomy): Eukaryota > Metazoa > Chordata > Actinopteri > Siluriformes > Clariidae > Clarias > Clarias macrocephalus. Next base: position 36,849 of record JAAGKR010004563.1, read on the forward strand.
AGCTTTCCGTGGTGTACGAGATGCCGTGAGAGCATGAAAAAGGTTTGATGCAAACTTCAAACAGGTAACGCTTTTAAATGTGGGCTTCTTTATGCCCTCATTGTCAGGAAGCTTGCACAAGGAAGATGCTGCGTAAGCTAGCGTACATACCACAACAAAAATGTCTACTTCTACCTTCTCTGAAACCTTCACCACTCTCACATCATTCGAACTGGTTTGCTGATCTTGTGAGGGCTGTGTGCAACTCTGGCTGTGCAACGTGATACTAAACAAGCACAAGAACTGCTTCAGGAGAACTTGCTTTTGTAAATTGAAATTCAGCCTCCCAGAGCACAAACACCAGTTCTATTTTGGGATCTCCCTCATCGGAAGCATGGACACATTACCGTGCAATAAAAAAAAAGAAAGAAAAGGAAAGACTCCCTGTTTTCTTTAATTCTCACTCTTCAAGCAGAGAACAGACATGTCAGACATGGAGTATTTCTGTTGATGTTCATTGCAACACATTTTGACATAAAACAGAAGAAGTCACATAAAATCCTAACTGCTTTAAGAATGTCACTATTTACACACCTCCACCTGAACCTTAAGGGGACAATCCACCCTGAACAACCTGCTCAAAGGCTAGTCCTCAGAATTAACATTTGATTGTCAGTGACATTATTGACTGTTTTAGCTTTACCTTCGCTCACTGACATTTATCTAATTTCACAAACAGTTTCCTGTGTTACCCACAATGCCATCTGACCACATGCTGATAATGGTGTTAGGAGTATTTAATCTTCGCTTCATCGCCACCTGAAGAGGCTGATGCAGAGACACATTCTTTCTCTCTCAACTCCTAATCTGTTATCTCTGCTCAGACCAAAACCTTTAACTTTAATACTCAGATTGGTACCAAAGCCACTTTGGCTGTCGTCTTATAGATTTCTGTCAGAACTGTGTTGTTTGCTGTCAACAGTACTTCTTGAGTGGATTTCTCAGGCACATTGCTAGAAGATGGAGAGTGAAAAAAAGAAAGAAAGAAAGAAAGAAAAAACTCTTCTGGACTGAAAAAAAATTGCTCTTTTTAAAAGTTCATGTCAAACCAGGACTATTGATTGTACAGGATAACAGAACACAGTGATGAGAGTAAAAACTCGCTTTGTTTCTCTGTATAACCCCCTGCTGCACTAACACACTTATCCCAGTGTTTCACCAGTGCTTGAATACCGTCAAGGCAGAAAGTCTTCTCAGTACCCCAGAGCCATGATCGAATTGCCTGCTTCATGTCGGAAATGCTGGCCTCCCAGGAACTCCTTCAATGGCCCAAACATGTGGAAATGACTTGGACTGAGATCAGGACTATGCAGTGGTTGTGGCAATAACTCTTAGCCGAGCTCCTGTAATGTGCATGTGGTGGTGGTGAATGATTGTGGGTACTGTTTCCACAGACTGATGCATCATTTTTGCAACATGGTCACAAGTTAGCCATCGATTTTCAAGGATCAGTCGTTCCACTCGCTGAATGTTCAGAACGGCTGCACTGGGCTCTGAGCCACCTCATTCACAGACATACGGCCTTCTCTAAAATGTTTACACCATTCATGTTTTACTATTGCTAATAGAGTCTCGTCACCGTCCTGAAATCTTCTTGTCCATCTTGCATTCACAAGAAATGTCACCATAAGTCCCAGTTTGATTTGAACGCCCTTGGGCATTCCCTTGTAACTGCACTAGCAATGTCCCTCAGCACATCAGCAGAATCTCTAAACACCTCACAAATATTTAGGCATGAACACTTTTAAATGCGCCTCATGGTGATATTTGCCTATAATGATGATCTTACTTCTTCTAAACAGTCTAAAGGAAGAATAAAAATAATAATGCTCCAAGCAACCTAGTTACAGTTTCCTGTCCTTACATGTTGCAACAGACAGATCAGTTAAATTCTCAATCGTTGTGGAGAAAAACAGGCTCAGAGCCTGAGGAAGACACAATGCAGGTTAATTCTTAAGCAGCTGGGACATGGAGTCTGTCAGAATTTCAGAAAACAGGTTAGAAGATCATTAAAGTTAGTGTATATTTATCTTTCCAGGGGCAACAACGAGTCAACGTTTAGATAACAGTGTAACAGTTTTAGCACTTGGTAGTTAAACCGCCCACACGGCCCTTACAAAAGTTTTCAACTTCACTTGTGCCCTATTCCTTTTGTGGTTTTCTTTTGGGTTACTGCAAAGCACAAAATGTTTGGCTTGATGATCGTGTGGGCATTACAGCATTTAAAGGTCTCCTAAACTTGCAACACTGCTCAAGACGTGTCAGAGGAAACAAGCATGAAAACACTGTTTAAAAAAAATAAAGCAATTAAACGCTATTAGTAATGACATAACACTCCAGCTGCACTGCAAGCAGAGATACATCAAGGCCAATTTTTGTTTCAGTCTCAGTCTTATATCATCCTCATTAACTCGAAAAATGCTCGGATACGAGGTGATACTACGTGAGACACTTTTAGTATGGAAAATATCTGACTAATAAACACAAGACAAAGAAAAACAATGATCTAGACTTATTTCATGATTGAGCAAACTGCAAACTGAATTCTATGAGAAACGAATTACAGCATCTTACATAAACCATGTAACCTGGTGAAAAAGTCTTAACTATAAAACTCAGCATAGGGGGTTTATCATTGCTACAGGGAATGCTGCAGGGGGGAAAAAATCTAAAAGAATTATTCAGTGATTCAGCCAACAACAAAAAAACAAAACAAACCCTGTGCTTTGCTTCAAGTAGTTGTGTTAGTGGCTTAGTGGATTAGTGGTAGGCTTCTCGCTTGGCCTAGGTTGCATATTCATTCTCTAAACGCAGGGCCTCCTTACGGGCCTGGACAGAAATGTCAGTATATGACAGAAAGAGCATCTGATATAAAACCTGTGCAAATCCGATGATCTTAATAAAACGACAACAACAACTTAAATGCTTCAAGTTCTTCTAAATTATTTCACTTAAACATATGGATAAAAACCAAAGTGTATATTTTACCTAATCTGGTTAAATTTTACCAGCATTACAGGTCTAGAAAAATGAACGGTTGGCCTGATTGGTTGGATTCTGGGTTTTCTCACTGGGGTTTTCTCACCGGGAGAGCTCAGAGTTTATCTCCATGTACATACGAGTATGCATTTAAGTAGGTTCTCCTTATTAGAAAATGCCTAGAACTATACCTTTTAATAATTTCTCAAAACAACTTGATTTAAGTTAATGTAAATTACACAGTCAGACTTGAAGTGAGACTTCTACTGCCTCACTGCGTCTGCCACAAGTGGGCACAAACACACACACACACACACACACACACACACACACACACACACACACACACAAATACAGGCAGCGGGATGGAAAATAACCGAGAGGATGTTGAGCTCTTAAAATGATCCCACACGTCCACTGACAGGAAAGGAGGTCACCTCACACTTCTGACTATTTGGCTGAAGTGTGAACTTTAGGAGAGCACATTTTCACGGATTTTTGTTACACCATACGTCATAATCATTAAAATTTACATATGCAAAGTCAATTGGTGTTATATGTGTTTTTCTTAAATTCTTTAAAAAAATTTATTAGACATTCTGCTGGTCCTGATGTGATGTTTAAATCATTAAAAAAAGAGCTTTGTCTCAAATCACATTAAAAAGCAATGGCACAAAAAATTTTTAACCAGTTGTCAGTTGGTCATTCGTCATGATGCGAGTTAACATCAATGAGTTAATTAATTCAACCATTTGTGAACATACCCGTCTTTACAGCGCTGATAAAAACTTGTCCAGTTTTAGAAAAGGACTCATTCTGCAAAAGTTTTATGCAAAACAAAAATTACAATGTGTGAGGTACAGACAGGAAAAGTGCTTTATACTGTGTAGCTACATGCAGGCCCCAGGTGACCCACTTACTGGTTAAGAATGTGTTTTTGGACCTCTGTGTGTTGAAAACAATGGTTCAACAAAAAAATGAGCACTATTTTTATAACTAGACTTATAAAGGGATGGAGGGAAAAGAATGTATGTGTCTGATGGCGAGCCTATAGTCTCAAGTGTGTCTTCTTTTGGCCTATGAAGTAAACAACAGCATGTAAAATACGCCAGATTAATTGATTACCAATTATATACCAGTAAACTGGTGACAAGATCACAGGCACCCAAGGCTCAACTATGCCTGTGGGGACCAAAGACTAGCCTGCTGTAAAATGTTAATGTTGGCAGCGATAGAAAGGTATCAGAGCACTCAGTGCATCACAGCTTGCTTGATCCAGCCTCCAAACTCCCCAGAGCGTCTAAGGGCCACGCCCACACATTTCTTGTGGAGTCATGCCCTCCATAGCCTCCTCAGTAGCACCAATTGCACAATATTGGGCTTAAAGTTATGGCTGATCAGTTTTACAGCATTATTGCAACAAGTGTATGTTGAAGAAGCTGAATATAACCAGACAACAAGTGTGAATACAGGCAAGTGCGCACACTGCACTCGAACACAACATGAGCTGAGTTTTTTACTGTTTTAACCAATGATATTTTGAAATGACCATTCTACATTCACTCTGTATGCCACATATAGGACTCGAGATTATTTTATGTTGGAATCACGGCCTCCTGGAAAAATCTATTGCCAAGTGTAGCATGGAGATGTTTACCCCATGTGTTTATATAATTCATCAAAGTTTAATATTGAAATTCAATATTATCTACAATATCTCACAGTTTTTTCATTTAACACAAATTACTTTAGACGGCTAGGTCCGGCGTCTGACGATTAAACCAATGCTAGGAAACGTTCTAAGAGTGCTTATGTGCCATTAATGTGTAGCAGCCATCCACTGCATACATATTAAATTGCATTAAGAATAATCAAGCCATCTCTGCTGAAAAAATCCTGTTAGTTCAGGCAGAGCTTAACTGAACTGAATCTTAGCTAGCTGATAACTGCTGATAAAAAGGAAGCAGTTTCTAAATGAGGTTTAATTATAAAAAGAGCACAACAGAGCACAAGACGACGCACCACTCAGGTAGGATGTGAAACCTAGCTGGAATTTTTAGCCAGGACAAGCAACTCTATTCTTAATACAACCTGTTTAGATTTCCCCAAATGTAGTTTTTTTTCCCCCCATTTGTAACTAGAGGTACACTATTTAATAAAATATATGAAAAAAAAAAAAAATATATATATATATATACACTGTATTTTTGTAAACATATATAGTGATTGAGATTAAACTGTGATAAGTAACTATTTAATGTACCATTTTCTATTCAAACATACTGATCTGAACCCCAAATCATGGCACAAAAGAACTCATTAAGAGGATGGTTGCGAATATTTACCTTAAAATAATTTTTTTTTAAAAGGACTTAAATTATTTACAAGCGCTACAGTATTTAAATTCTGTAATAAACTACAGCCTTGTGCAATTAAATGACTGCACAAGTCCATATTACAATTTTTATTTTTGTGTGATTAATTGTGCAGCACTGATTGCAACTATTATTTCATTGGGTCAAAAATAAAGTAAAAAAGAATTGCCACCAATGTAGGCCACATCCAAATGGTTGAGATGCAGTAAAAGTATTAATACATTTGCAAAAAAAAAACAAAAAAAAACCCAATGCTAAATTCTTGCATTATGTTTTGGGAATTCGATTCATTTTATTTCTTGAGGTAAGCTAACGGATCAGTTTGCAATTTTAATGTTAAGTTTAAAGCGACAGCTATAATGCTGCTAGCTTAAGGCTTAGCGTTACACTTAACTTAAGGCGCAACACTTCGCAGTGACCTTAACTAGATTCTACAATATTCTGTGCAACTCTCTGAACCTGTTCGTGAAGTGTGAAGACAGAGACTTGGCTTTAGCTGTAACCTCAACAGCTACTGCTTGTGAAGCTAAATGCAGGCTATGTTTATATCAGTCACCTGCTGTGGTGTGTGTCGCCAGCTGTTACTTAGGACTGTGTGCAGCGACAACCTGTGATTTCTGAGACACACTAATGCCTGTGTAGAGATTTAAGAGCAACATTCCTGTTGTACCCATTGCCATGGAGAGGACGATTAATCTATCATTTGAAACCGTTTGGCTTCCCATAGTGGTTTGCTTATGCTGCTTGATCTTAAGTCTAGAAGATTTCTTGAATTTTCTTTCTTCTTTTTTTTTTTAAACCTGCACAAACACGAGCACTGTGGTCTATGTGGCTTGATGCATACTGGTGCACATTTTCAGACCTGTCATTTATACAGGCTTGCACATGCTCTGTACATTTACATGGAAACCTTCCAGCATCAAACCCGACTGTGGTAACATATAGTGGACGAGTTTGTCTTTTCAGAAGCATAACATAGAGGCATAATATTACTTTCATTTACCAACAAAGATAATTTGAGGTTATGGTGTAGCATGCGGCTAATGATAATATTATATCCAAGTCAGTATGCTGTCATGGAGCGCTGAAGCGCAGCAAACTAGCTGGCTAAATTCCATCTGCTGCTTCTTTAGCCGAAACAGGTGTAAGAGGGGACAAAGACAAACAAGAAAGAAAAAAAAAAGAAGAGAGAAAAAAAAAAAAACAGGTGCACTGTCGAGGTCTTTAAAAACAAGGCACACGACAGACAGGGTGTTTTCTTTGTAGAACACAAGTTCTTATATACTGCATTCTAATATACAATGTGTGTGTTTTAAACCTATGCATCATTCAGCATTTGGATTATGAGAATACGATTGAAACCCTGCCACCAAACCTCAATAAACACTTAAAAGCATCAATTATTAAAATTGTTACACACACACACACACACACACACACACACACACACACACACACACACACACACACACACACACACACAGAATGCAGATGAATGATTGTACTAGAAGGTGGGAATATTTTCTTTTTAAAGGCACTACCCTCTAACATAAATCATAGGTTCATATTAATTTGCTTGTTGTAATATGATATGGTTTATACAGTAAGTAGAGACTGCGAATGATATGAGTAAACAGTATATAATCTAAGATAAAAAAAACAAAACAAAACAGTGCTTAATAGAAGAAAAAAATATTTAACCGTTGATATTTTACAGCTTTCTACTAAAATAATTAATGTAGCACTTGGATAATGAAGTAGTCTTGGATGTCAGCGCTTTTGTAACAGCCAGAAAGTTTCCAGACATTGAATAGTTTTCAGGGGAGAGGTGTTTGTGCTTTTCGGTTTCTTAATCACATCACACTGCATTGTTTTGTTTTTTTTGCCTCATTAATTTCAAGCTGCTATGACAGGAACAAACTTTTCTCGCGAACATTCTTCAATAAATCAAAAAATATAACACGTCTCGCATTTGGCTACATCACACCACTGCGGCGTCTTACTTACAGGGTTTTACAGCAGTCTGTGCATTCTGTCATGTAGAACGTTTATTGAAATGGCTGCTGCCCGGGTAAGACATGACTTGGAACAAAGCGAGGAAGTAAACCGAAGGATGACCGATCCAACAGGGCAGGGGAATGAATTTGGAATGGCGGGGTGGCGTGGGAAGTGAATACTGCTTTAGTCATGCTCAAGCTTCAACTGACACCCATGAAAAGCAGATTTCGTGATTCTGCCTTCACAGTTTGAATGCACTGCAGATTCCCGCTGACCTACACACTTGTAAAGTCACAAGTAGAAACAGCTCAAAAAAAAAAAAAAAAAAAGAAAGAAAGCTAATGCGGGTCAGCATTCCAGTTATAGTTACTAGCTCCATTTCTAGATTAATCTATGTTCTATCACATGTAATTAACTGTATATTCTCTGAAGGTTGGAGGTAAGAATAAGGTTAACGCGGTGCCCATAATTGTGACAATATCTATCTATATCTATACATATAATGAAACTGTAAAGTTGGCGTGTCTGTACATCGAAGATATTTGTGAAAAAATTATTTTGGGGGGGGGTCATGACATAAGAAGAGTAATAGAACACACCAAGATGTCTTTTGGGATTTTCGTCTGTCTTTTTGTTTGTGCATGTACAGTACTGTATCGCGTAAAAACTACTGAACGGATTTAATAGGGTTTTCATACGTATATTTGGCCAAGCTTGTGGTAACATAAAGGCTTTGTTTCATCACAATCAGCCCACGGGATGAGAATATATACTACTACTTTTAAATTTAAATGGAAAATGCATTTATATAATAATAATAATAATAATAATAATAATAATAATAATAATAATAATAATAATAATAAAAAAACAGATGGCGCTGCACATTTTTTAATTGGCACTTATGAGTGTGCAGTTGAAACCTACTTAATAAACGCTGTATATATTTAAAACATGCTTACGAGTGTGCAATTAAATTCTATGCGAATAAAGTCACAGGCACATCTAGTTTCTTACGAAGTGCTTCGTAAGAATACATTTTATTTGATTCAAATCATTCTGGAGCTGACTGCAAGTAGGGTGCACAGTGAAGCAAAACCTTTTGCAACTGGCCTTTAAAATTTTATGTGGTTCTTGGATATGAAATCTAAACGTGAGTCGATTATTAAAGATGGTAAACAGTAGTGTGGGCAGATGAGGCATAAACATCAGTGCTGTTACAGGTAAATGATTTACTAATGCCTCTAATGCAACAGTGATTTGACAATTATAATGTATAATTTAATAATGAACTACCAGTCAAGTATTAAGAATTTATAGTCTTACTTAATATTATGCAACAGTCATTTACATGACTTATGTTGAAGCAGCTATAAACAGTTACATAACTTACTATAAGGCTCTTCTCCCTTCAAATTAATAAGACAAAAAAAAATAAATTCTCATGCTACCAAAATACATATAGCCATCCTGTGAATGAGCTGTTACTATAGAAACCACAGGATATGAAAATATGTTAGATTATAGATCTAGAAGCCACATGTAGAAAACTTACCATTGCTCTGCTGTAAATCAAAAAAATATTACAAATAGTGTGTGTGTGTGTGTGTGTGTGTGTGTGTGTGTGTGTGTGTGTGTGTGTGTGTGTGTGTGTGTGTGAGAGAGAGATACTACCTGCTTGGTTAGCTGTTTGTGGCATTAAGACATAAAACTTCCTGAAAAAAATTTATTAACCTCAGATTTCACAAGAAGATATCAGCGAGATGGAACGCCCAGATAAAGGTGAGTAACGTGAGGAAAACTATTTTCAGTTCAGCCTCTTCTACAACGTTATGGTCTCGAACACGTACACTGAGAGTGTCTGTGAATATGTAGTGAATCTACATATTGTTCCTGTAATGCCAAAAACAAAAAGGAGCCAAACTGTAGTCATGCCTGGACCTGAATAGATTAATTTACAGCACTGAAAAGAAAAATGCAAGCAAAATGCAGCACTGTCTCCTTCCCTTCTATCAATGTCAAATATTACTACGGGATGCGTACAATGCAAGTTAGGGCGATGTTGGAGGAACGTTTTAAGAGAGTCCATGTTCTTTATTGTTTTCATTAGTTTTTCCTGGTACTACCATAAATGGTTATACTATCAACATTATTGCACACCAGTACAGTCTACATTTTCTAGAGTAAACAAGGTAAACAATGTAATGTAGCCCAGTTCTAAGGCTTAGCTTCTAATTTCTGAATGCATAAAAACTAATTTAAAGCTACTAGTAAGATTCCATCTTTAAAGTTGCCGATAATGAAACAGTCTGATAATATTGAAAAATACACATCACACACAACTATAATTCCTGTCTAATTTCCTAATGTTGACCTAATGTAAGGTTTATGTTTATGACATTTCCTCATTCTTCTGAGGTTGACAGTGCATTGCTCGAACATGCAAAGTGCTTGTTGTCTGACACTATGGCGTGAACATGTCCTTGTTTTCTAGGTTACTCCATAAAGCAAATATGTTCAGCTAGTAATGAACATAAACAATCACGAAGACTCAATATTGCAATAAACATATGCAAGTTGGGTTTTATACCTTGACCAGCAATATACATTTGCTTGTTAATAACATGTGCCCAAATTTGGCATTAATTTGGCAGGAATATACACTGCAGGCCGAACCCTACACCGTTTCCTGGATATCCATTGTCTTCATATGTTCACTATGTAGGGGATGCCAGAAGTGCACTGCATGCACTGCAAAGTGTGATTTCTGAATCAGCATCTGCCTGATGGACACTGATCCCTAATTAAGCTTTTACAAGTGAACATTTTGTCCTCGTGCACATAAATATTATGAAAATTCACAATGAAGCACTCAAGCAGAAATTAGTTAGGACATACTTTACATAACCATGGATGATTCAGTTAGGGAAGAAAAATGATTCTACTTCTTCATGCATGTTAAAAAGGCTCGGAGCTGCATTGTTATTTGATTTCGACATCCTCTTTTTTTTTTTAATGAATACGGGCATCATAATACGCTGAAAATGTACATTGCTTTGCATTAAATTGCATTCATTTTCTTGGGTCTGTTTGACCTTGCTCAGGGATTAGTGGGCTACTTTACGTCCATCGTGCATTTGTTTTTGTTTTTCTTGCTGAAATGTTCACTTGAAGGAGTGAACCATTTATTTGCTTTCGAATCAGAGTTTAAATTGTTTTAACAATTCCCAAGTAAAACCATACACAAGAGGTTGCACTTAAAATAGATATTATTGCCCATCTGTGTGTCAGAATGAAGAATGAAAAGTGGACATTGCACACACCACCACCACCACCATAACACTGCACCAGTATTCCCAGTATGGATGAGAAGACTCATTCCCTAATGGCTCCCTGTTTAAGACAATACTGCAGGACATTCAGGCTGAGAGTCATTATTAACACATAAGGACACATAGGCTATACGGGGAACATGGAACCGTTTGGGAGTCCAACAAGTCCGAAGAATGAGGTGAGAGAAAACTTGTTAAAGCTTTAAAACAACTTCGTGCAGCATTAAGTTTGAGAGTAAACACTTCTGCTGGTTAAAACAAGGTCGGAACTGAAACAAAAAGTCCTGCGAACTCTTTCTGTGCACGAACTTACCCGCTCTCTGTGTCTCTCCCGTCCTCACGTCTCCTCTCCTACACCGTATCCTGCTTCCCTGAACACTTTCCTTTTTTTTTTTTTTTCCTCGCAACTTCCTGCAGTGTTACATTGAAAACTCCGGTGGCGAATAAAGACCGCCGCCCCTCTGCCGGTTTCGTTGGCACACAAAACAGTGACAAAAGTACATGAAAACTTTTTTTCGTCGTGTTCTCTTTCCGAATCACACTCTTCCTTTTTCCTCTCTCCTTTACTCGCCACCCTTTCCGAAGACCAGAACGCGAGTCAACTTCCGCGATCGCGCGCCTGCGTCATGCGGTTTGGCGTAAAGCGCGAGCGCCTGCACCTGGCCCGGCCGAGCGCGCGCGGCCTTGACTTGCTATTGCGCAATCGGGGAAAGAACACGTTTGTACGAGCAGAATGTTGTCCTCCTGTGTTTTCCCAGGGCAAGTACGCTGCAAAATGGAAGGAAACCAAAACAAACATGATGTTTTTTTTTTTTTTAATGCACAGGATATGGAGCTATAGTTAGTAAGCGTCAGTTGTAACACTTGTAAATCCCATGAGTTACAATGAGAATACTCCAAAGCTTAAGCAATTTGACAAAGGAGTTAAGCTACATGAGTCTGGCATGTTACAAAGTTGTACTGTATGCAATTTTCTTGGGGAAAAACCTTCTTTGCATTTCTTGCAAATTGGTGAAGACAAAATCTGCTGTTTTTTAAACAAAAACATTGTAAAGCCTTTAAGACTCTGTATTGTAAGAGATGATATTGAGGTTGCTTTAAGGGGGGAAAAATCATTTTCCCTTTATTTATCGTGTCCCATTTCCCCCAAAATACGTATAAAAAAACACTTCAAAATAGTATCGACTACATACCCTGTCAGTGGCTTTCTACCTAAAAGATTTCAGTTTGATGTGGATTCCTGTATATTCTGAGACAGAAACTCTTGACCATTTTTTTTTCATGCCCAAAATGTTTTTTGGTATGATATACATAGATGAATTTCCCCAAAATTGTATAATATACCTTCTTTTAACGATATATTGTATATTTTAAGTGGTTAGCACTGTCATCTTGCACATCCTGGGTCTGGGTTCGAATCCCGCTCCGAGTCTGTGTGCATGAACTTTTCATGTTCTCCCTGTGCTTGGTGGGTTTCTTCCCACAGTCCAAAGACATAAAGATTAGGCTGATTGGTGTTCCCAAATTGCCTGTTGTATGAATGAGCGTGTGTATGCGCCCTGTGATAGATTGGCACCCTGTTCAGGTTGTACCCCGCCTGCCATAAGACACCTGGGATAGGCTCCAGGCCCCCCACGACCCTGTATACATGATAAAGTGGTATAAACGATAACTATATTTTTTATTTTTATTTTATACATAACCTTAATTGTCGTTTATTATAGTAATTTGGGGTAAATACCATATTCATACCTGTAAGTGTAAAATAAAATAAAAAACCTCTTCTTCAAACTGTTTATGTATTACTTCATAAAATACTTCCAGTCCTTAAAATGTATACATAGGATGAATAGAATGTATAGAAAATTGTATACAAACATTTCTAAATCCTTGCTTTTTTAATGTCTCTTTTTATATTTCGCTGGTGCTTTGAGTGTTATTTCTGATCAATATTTTTTTTAGTATTATAATTTTCTTGCCATGTTCTTTTTTTGTTCCCTGGCTTGTCTTGTAAAAGTTGTAAATTTTTTGCACAATATTTTTGTGGTTTCTCGTAACATCAATATAATATCAATAGCAGATACACCACTAGCATTAGTACCAAAGGTTTTAGAAATAGGTAAAAGGTTAAAGCTAAAAAATAAGCTGATCAGAATTAGTGTAATCAGTGATATTTTTTATTTCAGGTTGAAGCCCACATACATGTCTACCTGTCTTTCTGTATAGCAGAAATCTCAGCCTAACTTGTTAATACAAAGAAATACATTTGTGTAAGGTTGAGTATCTTACGCCTTGTTTACACCAAGTTGTACTTTTTTCGTCGTCAGCCAAATACACTCCCTGATCGGTAACAGGAGAGTGAATCACAGAAGAGAAATTGAAAAAGTAGATCAGATACAGATCAGTAGATTTGTCTTAAAAACGACTCCAGCACATTAAAATTCACTTATACCACTTCAAGCACTGTTATTTCAGCGGTACAAATATTTATCTTTTCTAATGCATATGTATTGGTGCAGGCGTGTGTTTACATTGAGCAAGTAGCTTATTTTAAAGTAGATTATTCAATTCGGCACATAACTGTTCATAACATGGCTTTTACTCAACATTTTGATTCGATTCAGAGGAGAAGTTCATTTAGTTCAGTTACCGATCTCCAATAAATCACCAATAGCACCTCAGGTTAGAGCCATTATGAAGGCTTTACAGAGCATACTGTAAATAGCAGACACGTCTCAGATATACAATAATTAAAAGAATATTTCTGAATGTTCCTGAAAGGTGTATTTATTCCCATGACTAGTGCTGTGGTACTGATATGGAAAACACAAACACACACAAAGAAAAATGAGAGAACAAAAACGTTCAGCCCTGAATTGCAAAATGCAAACATATCAAAAGAAGAAAAATATATTATGGCAACGAAACCAGCAGTCTGAAGGTGCAGCCTAAAAATTATGGAAATACGTTACAATCGATGTCATCAGCCACATCCTTCAATGTTTTTTTTTTTTTTTGGAGGAAAAGGCGTTGCCATTTTACCTCTTCTTACTTTGTTAAGATGTGTTAAAGATGTGTTTACTATGCGGTGAGCAGTATAGTAAACAATGACTGAATGTGGCTTATGATGTCAGTCGTGACATTTTTCTGTCATTTTGGGTTGCCGTTTTTGGAATTAAGATTTTTGTTGTCATGTACTTTTTGTTTCCTCATGTTTTATTTTTGTGTGTTTGTGTTTTGCGCTATAGTGCCATCTTAGACTAGAGATCCTTATAAAATTAGAAGAAAAAACATAACTGAGGCATAGAAAAATTGGAATCTTGACAGTTTTAATAAAGCCAAGAAAAAGGAGCAAGCAAAGAGTAAGAGGTTCTGCAAAGAGGAATATGAAGTGGCATGACAAACTCTACATAGGTTGGCATGTGTTTTTCCATGCACTTTGCATACATTTGCTTAATTCTTTGGCAAAGTTTCCGGTTTCATGCAAATGCCTCAATTTGAAAACAGTCCCAAAAAGCATTTTATATATCTTATTTCATGCATATAAAGAAATTAAAATTGATTAAGCCAAGTACAGCTTAAGGGACAGGTGCTGTAATGGTTTTAATATGGTGTGGGTTCTAGTCTAGAAAATCAAGAGCAAATTCCGAAAGAAATAGAAATGTATCTTTTAATCTTCATTGCATTATCAACTACGTCTTGTAAAATTAAACTAATACAAAGTAACTTCATGTTTTTATAGCGAGGGGTTTCTTATAAATAAGCCATTACACAGTACAATTCTGGTACTTGGGTGTATAGCATTCACATACTCATATCTGAAACAGCATCATACTCCCTTGGTAAAAATATGCAAAAATAAAACCCCCAGGAGATTATTTAGGGTTATATTTCCTGTACACCTTTTAGCACTTTGGTGACTCCCTCAGACTGGTGCAAGATGCATTTATTCAAAGACGCCATGTGATGATCAATAAGGGCCCACACGTGTCTAGAGCCATTGCACTAGTGTACGGCCACTCCTGGTTGTGGTAATTAGTTTGAGCAACTAAACAAACACATCATCATTTGGACAGTTGCTGCCATAAGCTTAAACCAACTGACTGGTGAAGTGAATAACATTGATTCTTTTGTCACACTGTTAAGTTGCGTGATATATTAGGCAGCAAGTGAACATTCAGTTCTCAAAGTTGTTGTACTGGATGCAGGAAAAATGAATGGGCAAGCCTAAGGATCTTAGGAATTTGTTATGGCTAAATGATTGGGTCAGAGCATCTCCAAGAAGGCAGTACACAGGGCTTAGCACTAGGAAAACTCCACGTCAGAAAGGTGTCAGAACATGACGTGCTTCACTGGGGTTGCTGGGGTTGTTCCTTTATTCCTTTAACTGGTTAAAAAATATATAATTGCATATTTCATCCAATGCCAATGGCTCTGGAATTGGGTCAATTTGGACTCATCAGACCTTTATCAATTGCTCCAAATTCCAATCTTTATGCTTCCTAGCAAATTCAAACCTTTTTTTCTGATTAGTCTCACTAACAGCTGTTGTCCACACAGCTGTTTTGTCCCAATCCAGTGCGTTCTGTAAACCTAGCTATGGTTTTTCACTGTTGATTTTTTACAGTACAACTTAAACAAAGTGTTTAAGTGATCGCCATTCATGACTTGTTTCTGACCACATTTCTTCCAACAAAATTGATGGTTCAGCACAGTCCTTCCAGGTTTTGATAATGTGTTGAAGGGTTCTTAACACAGTTCCAGCAATTTCAAATCTCCTTAGCTGTTTTCTTTGCATGATGCGGGCCAACAAATTGACCACTTTGAAAAGTGTTTTAAGTGGCACGCGTGCTTCAAGAGCGGAAGAACAACTTGTGCATCATGATTGTTGGAGAACAATCCACAACATTGCTGCCATTGTCAGTGTGTCATACAGAACACCCCAGCCAATCCTCAAATGTGATTTGAACATGCGCCGTAGGATAACTATTGGTGAAGAAATTTGGGTGTAGGGGTACGACCCTGGGAAGAAGCAACAGTCTTCATAACTTGAAAAGCAGAGGCAGGTCCGCAGTCCGACTAAGTGCATTGTGATCTTTTTTGACATTTGTGGCATTATGGATCGATAATTTCTACCAGAATTTGTCAATTGTCCCATTGATGGCCAGAACATCAATAATAATATCTACGACCAGGAGGATGTATGTAAAAAAAAAAAAATAAACAGCTAATCTCGAAAATGTTTGATGCCACCTTGTATTCGGTATTGAAATGGATCATAAGATGTACACCGGAGGGGGGGAAGAAAAGAGGATTGAGGAGTGTATTGTTCCGCTTGTTTAACGCCACAATTTCACAACTTACAGTATATGTAATAAAGTGCGGTACTATTGTTGAGAATTACAGCTCCAAGAAAACTTGAAGAGGAACTACTATTCCCATGCTTCCGATCTGTCCCTCCAGACGCTCACGCGCGCACTTTCATGTTTTGACTCGCATGTCTCAACGTCTATGCGTGTGCGCGCGCGCGTTCCTGTTATGGGCTCCAGTTGCCAAACAACCCCGACCACAATAAAGCTTGCTGCTTGAGTGAATGAAATGTGTCCACAACGCATTGAAGTATTTTAAGGGTTATTTAAAAAATATTAGCAGGAAAGAAAAATAAAAGAAACAACTGGCAGCGTTAAAACAGTTCGTTTTCCTTTGCTACTTGTCAATTATGAACTAATAATGAAATCGAAAGAGGTGGGGTTTTTGGCGAATACAGGTGGTAAATGCGTCACATGACTGCACGCAGGAGAAGGCTTGAAAGAAGTACCGACTTCCGGGTTGGCTAGTAAATCCCGCCCACCATTAATATCATTGGCTGAGTTGATGCATTACTCCGTCATATCCGGCAAATGGCTCATTCCTATTGGCTCTGAGAGGAGACCAAGTTTCCTTACAAGACACGGTCGTTTTGTGTATGAGTGAACTCTATAGAGGCGAAGGGTGCATGTTTAATTAAACTTTATTAAACCGTCCGCTGGTTTGTCATTCCTTGTTAAAAAATGATTTAGTTCGCAAAAATATTTTTTCTCTTTTTTGAACGTTATAGACTTTCTTAAGGACTTCCTGCCATGCCGTGCTGTAACATCATTCTGCGCTGCAGTAAGGTGCCCTCGGGACATGAATGACACACGCTTACTGTATGTTTAAGAAGATGCTCTTCTAAAGTTCACTTCTTGGATTCATTCAGACGCAGTGCTAAGAAGGTAAGCCGCAGTGCTATGACTTGTAATTTAGTTATCCCTAATAAATGTATTGTTTTGTAAACTAACTCCTAAACCATATTCATATAACTCAGGAATAAAAGAACTCAAAGTTTAGAGACATGAACCAAAGGTCACAGGGAGGTCATTGACCTTATGTGTCAAATGTCTCTCTCTCACTCACTCATTCACTCACTCACTCACTCTGAGAGAACCATACATCTGAGTCTTCTTTCATTTTAATTATTTTTTTTTGGTCTGCCCACGGTGGCTTGGTGGTTAGCACCGTCGCCTTGCACCTCCAGAGTCTGGGTTCGATTCCCGCCTCGGGATCTGTGCATGAAGTTTGCATGTTGCATGAGCTTGGTGGGTTTCCTCCAGGCATACCCCATTAGCCGGTAGTGTACGTGTGCGTGGATGTGCGCGCGCCCTGCTATGGATTGACATTTTGTACAGGGTGTATCCTGGGATAGGCTCCAGGCCCCGCGACCCTGTGAACAGGATAATGCGCTATAGACAGTGAGTGGTCTGTTCGCTTGCCATCGGACAACAGTCACTCCCCAACCTGGAGAAGATATACAGTAACTGTCAATTCTATGGCAGTTATTTAAGGTTGCAAGCTTGACGCTCAATTGGTTTGCATGAGCTACATCGAGGAAACTGGTGTACCTGGAGGAAAGCCACTAAGCCCACGGAGAACATGCAAACTCCATGCACACAGACTCTAAGGCGTGAATCGAACCCTCTCCACCTGGAGGTGCAATACTAAACACTAAGCCACTGTCATCATTTCTAGTCATTAACAATTTTTCTTTTCATTCTGATGAGAAACGGGCCCCCAGGTGGCACAGTGGTAAAGTGCTTGTCCTATCATTTGGAGATCGCTGTTTAGATTCCCCGGTGATGCTGTACCGCCAATGTACCGCCTTTGTGTCATTCTAGTCTACTCAAATTTTTTATTCTGGACTGAAGTGTTAGACTGCGCATCATCAGTATTACTAAAAATTAAAAAAGTAGACATCTGATATCTTCAAAAAAAAAGTGTAGTTTTTGAATTTCTTCATTTTCTTTTTAGAGACTTTGGCCCCTTGACTGTGGATAGTTAATGAGTGACTATGGGCTGAGTCTGTGGGGCCCAGTTGAGGCCCTGGGCCTTTGCTCAGTAGCCTCGCTTGGTAATCTACACTCACTGTCACAGCTATTCTTAAGCAAGACCCTTAAAAATTGTGTATTTCTTTTCAATAACGTAGGTTGTCTTGGATTCTGTGGGTTATAATCCTGTATATATCACCCGTGTGTGTATTAGCAGTAAATCACTGGGTTTGTCTCATTCTTGTGAATTCTTAAAAACAAGTCCCGCAGCTTTGACTGTTATCAGATTTTTTGTGATGACTGCAAGTATTCATAGGAACAATTGCCTCCCACAGTCTTTCTCCCTCTCTGTCTTTTGTGTAGCTTTCACCCCGGCTGAATGCTTCAGGCTTTACCTCGGCTGAGCAGAGCAGTGGAGAGGATTCGCCGTGTGGGAGCTCACCTCAGCAGTATGGCCCAAAATGGCGGCACAGAGAACGGAGAAGCGGTCACGGCCGCCATCGTCATCGTCGGCGACGAGATTCTTAAGGTGAGACGGTGAGATGCAGCGGCTGTGGTATAATATATATATAATTACACATCATGGCCTATGGTGTAACGTGGTATAATGCATGGATAGCTCACAGTGATGGTGAAGGTTTGAAAACCTCTCCTGCTCTACATCAGTGGCTGAGTGATGATATTTGTTTTAAGATTTGTTTTATCACAGACCCAGATGTGTGAAAATGTCAGCGATTCATCATATTTACTGTATTCATCAAGCTTTTTTCCCCTTGGTCTTATTAATGTGAAATACATCATATTTTAATAACACTCCTTGCCTATACAGTATGTAGTGCCTGACTATACATCAAATATAATTAATATAAAATTCCCAGAGATAAAAGTGTAAAAGTGCAATATATTCCAACCAGATTAAATGACTTATCAGGGTGCATTATTTTATACTTTTTTTTTTTTTTTTTGCTTTTCTTGAAGGGACACACAGCAGACACCAACAGCACCTTCTTGTGCCGCGGATTGCGCAAACTGGGGGTCAACGTCCAGCGCATTTCGGTGGTCCCCGACGTGCAGGAGGTCATCGCTAAGGAAGTGGCTGCACTCTCGCCTACGGTGACGCACCTGATCACGGCAGGTGGCATCGGACCCACGCACGACGACGTGACCTTTGAAGCAGTTGCGTTGGCGTTTGGCGAGAATCTGCAACCCCATCCAGAGCTCACGCGCCTCGTTGAGCAGTTTTTCGGCAGCGTCGATTCCACCAGTGCCCCTATGAAACTTGCCACAGTGCCTTCTTCTGCAAAGCTGAACTACGGTCGCGACCCTCGGACCGGCGAGCCGATGCGATTCCCTCTGGTCAGCGTACGCAACGTCTACATGTTCCCTGGGATCCCTACACTCCTGGAGCGTTCCTTTAACGGCCTGCTGCACCTGTTCGCCAGCCCGGGAACGGCTTTTCACACATGCGAGGTGTTCGTGGACGCTGATGAAACGGAACTCGCACCCATCCTGACGAGGCTGCAGTCGGAATGGGGGAGGCGCGTAGCACTCGGATCGTATCCTGACTGGCTGAGTAACTACTACCGCGTCAGGCTGGTGCTAGACTCGGATAGTTCTGATGAGGTGGAGAGGGCACAGGCGCAGCTGGAGGAGGAGCTGCCTAAAGGGAGTGTGGTGCAGATGGTCACTGATCCTGTAGCCGTCGCTCCCCATGAGGTCTACTCACTCGCCTTGAATGGTAAGTATCAGAGACATGAAGAGTGACGGGAAAGGATACAGGCCATGACATTGAAATGGAAAGTGAACTAAAAAAAAATTAATAGGAGGGTATTACAGTGCAAGACTGTAAGATGGCACATAAAAAATGAGTATTTTACTTGGTTTGAGCGTGCAATGGACTATATTAGCAATGATAGGAATCCCTGATAAATAATGCACAAACAACTGGTTGCACTTCATGTTTCTTTGGTTGAGTCATCATCTGTTTTTGTATCAGACTGAAATGCAGGCATATTGATGAACAGCTTCAAAATCGGAAATTACTTTATTCTAATCTCATTTGTCTTCACATATGGGCGGATGGAGGGGACTGTTGGTAGGAGTATTGTGTGTCACATGGATTTGTTGTTTATCCTGTGTAGTAGACCACTTTTGTGCTGCAGGTTTGTCCGCTGGCTGCCATCGCAAGTATCCCGCACCTGTTGCAAACACCGATTACCTGCCAGCACTAAAGTACATCCAACAAACAGCAAATACATGAGACTTTTTATTTTTATATATAACACACTATTTTGATTTATTTAGTAATTCTATTCATTTCACATTTCACAGCTCAAACTTACAAACTCTCCCGTCACTTTACCCAAGTGTGAAGTGAAGTGGAAGACAAAGAGGAAAAAAAGCGTGAAACAAAAAAAAGAGTGTTGTACAAAGTTGGCACTGTTTGTCAGAGCATGTAGCCCTTAAAAAAACAGCATTTTTAGCAATATATTGCATTAATATATATATATATATATATATATATATATATATATATATATATATATATATATATATATAGGAGTCAGGGTTGTGCAATATACTGTAGAGTGACATCCTTGTTTTTTTTCCCCCTCTGGCACAACCGAAGCAATAAGATGATCTAAATTTCAGTTCATTTTAAACAACTATGCAAACATAATGTAAAAGAAAAAAAAAGAAATGGGTTACATAAGCAAAAAAGTTGCACTGATTCATAAGATCATATATTTTTATGGTTGTTTCTGTGATACAATAATAATAATAATAATAATAATAAATTTTTTTGTGATGTCATTCCCATATTAATTATATATCCACATATTCCAGTTGAAAGTAGTGATAAGTGATAAGTTTCATGTATGAAGTGACCTATGCATTTTTTTTATTTATTTATTTTTTTTTTAAATCCACCTGGCGTCCTCTGCATTTCCTGCCTCTCAGTACACCGCTCTTGCGCTACCGCTCCTGTACCTGTTTGTTTTGCTTGCCCTAGAAGAAACTGGCTTCTCCTAATTAATCGATCGATGTTCTCCTGGACGGATTTTTAAAAAGGTGCCCGAATATAGTCACACAGCCGTCACTGTATATCCATCGTGATAATATCGTATCTGGTGGTCCTTGGTGATTTCCATTTCTAAAGTCAGGAAATGTGGAACGTTGCTTTGCAGAAGTATACTCAAATTTAAACAAATATTTGCCTACAGATGTTATGTTAAGCTATTTATTAAGTTATTCCAAAATAATTGTTTGTCTCTAATATTTTTCAGGATCACCCTTTGGGGAGAAAGTAGCTGGAGCTCTGAGGACGATTGAGAAGGCCCTGGATCATTACAAACAGAACGAGATCTGCATCGGTTTCAACGGTGGCAAAGACTGCACGGCGCTGCTGCACCTTTTCTACGCTGCCATAAAACGGTGAGAAAAAGAGGAATGAGAGCAGAGTGTGTTAGATTTGCTCCACTTTCTGTCCGTCAGTAAACATGCTATTGAATAAATCTGACTATTTGTTATATTTTATGTGTATTGTGGGATACTAATATAAAAGAAGACCTGATACAGATTTTTACAGCTAGGGAATCGGTCAGGTCCAGGCTTAACAAGGTTATGTGGCAGTAAAATGAAGTCCGCTGAATGACCAGGTGGCAACATCAATGGACCTTTCTTGCCTGATGACCCGAGAATATTGCAGAAATCAAATAGTGAAAGTGTGTTTCTGGGAGCATTTTCACGGACGCATTGGCGACCACATTGCAGGCCATAATCATAGCTCAAAATTTTTTTTTAAATATACATAGAAATATTAGTCTGTACAACCTTTTTTTTTTTTTTTTCTTTCAGCCAGGTTAAGTAAAGTAAAGCCTTTATTTTTATCACATATAAATTACAGCACAATGAAATTCCTTACCAAATAACTGGGATCAGAGCGCAGGGTCAGCCATGGTACAGCGCCCCTGGAGCAGCTAGGGTTAAGGGCCTTGCTCAAGGGCCCAACAATGGCAACCTGGCTAAGCTGAGAATTGAACCACTGATCTTCAGTAACTCAGTGCCTTAGCCCTCTGAGCCACCACTGCCCTATATAATTTATACATGGTTTGTGCTTTCTGTTAGGGTTTCATGTCATGAAGTTGGAAGCAAGGAAATATATAACCCGCAAAAAAAAAAAAAAGCGCAGAAATGTAACAGCAGGCTATTCCTAGATTTCGCAGCTTCTTCGAAGAACACTTCTCGAAAAAAAAAAGGTCTGTTGAACAGGCGTTATTCAGCAGTTTTGTTTCTAATTAAAACCCATCCAGTTTCTCTTCACACGCTTAAAGTTCTCACTTCCTTTTTTCTATACTACAGTGTTAAAGTAATGGTTTTTCCTTAAGCTGTAAAAAAATTAACATCTGTAATCAGCACGAGGCGGCACGGTGGCGTAGTGATTAGCTCTGTCGCCTTGCACCTCCAGGGTCCAGGTTCGATTCCCCCTCCTCCGCGTGCATGGCGTTTCCATGTTCTCCCTGTGCTTGGTGGGTTTCCTCTGGGTACTTCAGTTTCCTCCTACAGTCGAAATACATGCAGATAACTGGTGTTCCCAAAGTCTGTGAGTGTATGTGTGTGTGTGTATGTGTGTGTGTGTGTGTGTGTGTGTGTGTGTGTGTGTGTGTGTGTGTGTGTATGTGTGTATGTGTGTGTGTGTATGTGTATGTGTGTGTGTGTATGTGTGTGTATGTGTATGTATGTGTGTGTGTGTGTGTATGTGTGTGTATGTGTGTGTATGTGTGTGTATGTGTGTGTATGTGTGTGTATGTGTGTGTATGTGTGTGTGTGTGTG
>JAAGKR010004564.1:0-59728 GCA_011419295.1 Clarias macrocephalus
TTTTTTTTTTAAGGTGAGCAGGTTCAGTTACATAAGGTAATTTACGCACAATCATGACTCCCATTAAATCACTTCAGCATCTGTATCCGAGTGTATACAGAAATTATGTAAGTAATGCAAGTCTAAAACGTACATAAGGAGTACATTTCGATAACTGTCTAAATGATAAGGTCTCTGTGAAGCAATACATTCATAATGTGTTTACCGACTGATATTGAGGTACAGATAAGGTACAACATTATTCACTCCTGGAGAGGGAAAAAAAAAGTGACAGGTGTAATCTCTGTATAATGGCAAGAGGTATTATTTGTTTTTGCAATACAATACAGGTTGAAGGCTATGCAGATGGGCTCCCGGGTCCACAGCGTCATATTTCTTGCATTATGTCCAAAACAATATCTGTTGGCTTCAACAAAGAAAAATCTCTCTTTTCTCTCATAATCTCATAACTATTCGTTGAACAGTTTTAAGCAAAATGCTGCAATAATCCAGACTGACCTTCTCAGGATCCAATGCTGTGATGACCCACACGCAGTGGGCGTTGTTCTCGTACTGGACAGGGTAGTTCGGAGAGGTGATTACACCTTTGGGACCTCGCAGGTTCGACCCACATGTTCTTGCTGTTGAAGTGGCAGAGAGATGAATAAAACAATAAGTAAAGATTTAAGCAGACCATTCTTTATTTTGTAGTATATTTAATAAAGTTAAAGCCACTATGATGGGGCCAAAAGTGTGACAACATTTGTCAAGATGCAGAAGTAAACCACAAACTCTGAAAACTGAGCCGAGTTTGGGTTCAGGGTCAGGCTAATTAAAAATACTGCCAAAACTTGTATATATAATATAAATAACACTGTAATTTATAAAAACTAATTTAAAAGCTTTGATAAAAATGACACCCGATGTGTCAAATTCAAAATTTGTATAAACAACCTTTTGTTCTGTAAGAAGCTTTATCAGTTCAACTAAAGGGGTGAACATAGTTATATGACCATCACGCCTACTGTATACAGTATGTGGGTTTTCCCCAAAGTACCAAAATGTCAGAGGTTATTATACCCACACAGCAGGGAGTATATCTGAAATAGGATGTTCAGCGAACACATGAGTGGTCATGTGTTTTAAACCTTTAGGTACAAAGTGTACATAGAAAGAAAGTAGGGAAACCTGTATGCTGTCATGTTCAATACAAATATTTTGTTTAGAATCAACACATTATATTATAAACACATACAAACAGGCAGACATGAAAAGTACTTTTGGAAAAAAAAAAGGCTTTCAACGAATCAAAGGATTCATATGGCATTAGGTTGAGATTAGATAAATGTATTGGCACCAGGATCCAATAAATTGCAAGACAAACAAAAGGGCCGTGTTCGTTAACATGAAAGTAACCTAGTTGCTCAGGGTAGCGGTGAATTAATTTACTGTAGGATACTTTTTATTTTAGGATTTATTCAAAAATTAACATATACATTCATTTAAAAAATTGAGTGGCGGAGTGAGAGGTACTTAGTGCTCCCACATTAATCACGGCTCTACAGCCAATCAGGGGCGTCTGTGAGCTCGCGCAACAGAAGGAGCAGATAGCGCTGTCCTCCGAGTGTGTTACGCCGCCCCCAACAGTGCGTGAGCAAGCAGTTCGAAAAGATGCGGTCGGCTGGCGTCACGTAGTTCGGAGGAAACACGTGATAGTCTGCGGCCCTCCCGGTTGAGTGGTGGTAGTAGTAGCCTTAATGTGGGAGCCCCCTAGTGACGGGGAGGAATTGGACATGACTAAATTAGGGAGAAAATTGAGGAAAAAGTCCTAAAAAAATAAAAATAAAAATTTAAAAATGTTGGCGGCAGATACTAGCACATAAAAAAAGACGTGCTATTGAAATAAAAATAAAAAAAAGTCCTAAGCAGTAGTTGTGTTAAGTTCCTAGTTGAAATTAATTATGAGTACAAGTGAGGAAGCTGAGGTTGAGGTACTTTTCTCAAATTGTAAGCACTTATTAAACATGCCCAGCACTGAGTTACAGCAATATAGTAAACATACAAGATTTCTGTGGCACACTGAATGTACGAAAAGCGTTCAAGTCAGAATGCAACTTGTCGTTTCATGAGCAGAAGGATGCGATGGCTCGAAGCTCACTGCAGTCATGCCCATGAGCATGCACAGAGTATAACGCCTGACCCTTGAAAATCGACAGAAAACTTGTCGCCAACTTGCGGAAGAGATGCGTCTGTCTGTAGGAACTGTACAAACAAACATTCACGAACATCACTGACCGAGGCCTGACCTCACTCCAAGCCATTTCCACTAGTTTGGGCCATTAAAGAAGTTCCTGGGATGCCAGTGTTTCAGACATTACGTCTGATCATGGCTACGGCATACTGAGAAAACTTTCTACCTTGATGATGTCCGAGCACTAGTCATACACCGGGATAAGTGCATTAGTGGAGTGTGGGATTATATAGAGAAATAAAGGTACATTTTACTGTCATAACCTTGTTCTGTTATTCAGCACAATCAAAAGTCCTGGTTTGACTTGAACACCCTGCATACTGTATATATTGCTTTCAGTTCGGTGGCCCATTAACCATGTACAGTAGCACTGCCCACTAAGACGGTGAATATCTAGTCCTCACGTCTACCGTGACTCCTATAGTATTTACAGCAATCATTCAGAGAACAAAACATCAGTTTTATACCCCTTATTAATAAATACGGTATGTCTTGGATTATTTTAAGTGACGTTTGCCCACCACTGCTGATGTATCACAGAGATTCTCTTTCCTCCAGCGATTCTTTTTATACTTCTCTCCCATTCTGTAGAGAGGTATTAACTGCTCTTTGTGTTTAGTCAGGGATTATCTTTGACAACTTAAAAGAACAGCCTGGATTCCTTACTGTCTGATCCTCAGTGGGACAACACCAGGGCTTTGGAAATGTGGAGTGTGAACAGATTAGGTTAGAGATATGCGTTGAGGACATCCTGAACATAATGTGAATATAAAGCTGCATATGGGGGAGGAAATCTGATTTGCTGATGATTAGTAAGTATAACATTGCTGCATAAAGTGATGACAAATATATTTAAATGTTTCATTCTGAGTTGCATTGCCTGCATATTTGCAAACTGTTCTTACACACACGTCTAAAAACAGATCTCTAAAAACAGAATGTTTGCTAATTAAGTGACAGCCATTGAGTTGAACGAGCAGTGGAAAGGAGCTCATTCCTCATTTACAGGTCTGCAGCCTGCTCTATAATTAAGTCTACATAATCTCTTGAGATCACCAGGAATTCAGGGTGAATTATTACAAGATGAGGTAAAAGAGTTTAACTTTCCGTTTTATACTTGCAGTCTGCAAACCTCACCATGGTAAGTTATTAGGTATTATCTTTATAGTGGATCCTTGGTGATACAGAGACAAATAAAGTACTGTTTGGATCGATCAGCATAAAATAACAAAATATAAATTGCACAAACGAACAAAATGTGAAAAAAAATTTAAAATATGATATCTAGAGGGCAAAAATACAAACTTTTGACTAATATCCTAAGGATGTGTCCTCATCAAGACAGAACATTCAGGTTTCAGACTAATCCTCATATAGATTTTTCCTGAATGCATCCATTATGAACAATGCAATGCAATTCTTTTAATCATATAGTGATACAATCATTTACAATATGGAAAATGATTTTCCAATTAATTTTCCCAATTGTATTTGCTTCACTTCAGAAAAAAAGTGAGCACAATAATGAATTCATAAATTAATGAAACAAAGAAAGAAACAGTTATATCACAGATAAAACAGATGTAATGGTATGATGTGATTATGGCTATACTAGATGAGTTAAAAATAAGAGGTGGGTAAATTCTGAATTATGTGATCAAGCTAATGTGGACCTGTTCAAATTTTAATTTATTTTTTATTTTTTATATTTGTTGTTTTAAAAAAAGAAAAGAAAATAAGAACTGCAGCTAAAATTCATTGCTAAACAGCAGCATTAAATGAATAAACAGACCAGGGCCGGTATTCACAAAGCTTCTTAAGCCTAAAAGTTGCTCCTAGTGACGAAATTCTAAGAAAAATCTAGAATTTCTCCTTTAGGAGATTTAGGATTAAATCTTAGTAAAGATAAAAATTATTCACAAAACATCTTAGCCCTAAAAACAGCTCCTAAGGTAAAATTTATTAACAGTAAAGATGAGGACTTTTAAGAGGCTTAAGAATTTCTCTAGCAGAGGACAAAATGGCGAAGGGAAGAAATATTCTCCAAACACTGGACATAAAGATAAAAGTAAACACTGCTTTTCTGTCCAATTTGGTTTTCTTGTTGTTTTACTTCCTTCCATCTCTCTTGGATTGTTGGCTACATACCATCCATTAAATAAACTGTCCTGTAATCATTTAAATTGTAAAAGCTGAGACATTTTGCTCCCATCAATCTAAAATGGATTACAAGTAATAAAATCAGTACGGTAAATAAATGTAAGAACTTAAATATAGTAACTACTATGTGGAAATTGGTTGCTTCAAAAGTCAACACATTTTCAACATTTAGCTGTTTAATTATCTTTAAGGCATTTAGCCTACAAACTTTGCATTAAGTAGCCTGCACTCATTATTATACAATTTCTTCATATACAAAAATTATGATTTCACTGTTGGTTCTATTATCATATAGTCTGTTTTCACAAAGAGCACATTTCAAAATCTTTGCAGAGATCAGAGGTTATTTTTTGTTAACCAATCACAGTCCTTGAATTGCTGCATCATCCCTAGCAACAGGGTTGACCACACCCCCTCACTAAGATAAAAGTTTTTCTACTTTCCTTACTCAGAGTTGCTCTAAAAAGTTTCCTAAATCACTTTTAGTCTAGGACGCCCAGCTAGGACTTTTTAAGCTAAGATAGGAGCTCTCTGAAAGAATTCTAATAATCTTTGTGAATACGGGCCCTGAAGTCCATAAAGTTTATGAATCACTTTTAAGATAATAAAACAATTAAAAACAGTTTTTTTTAGCCACCACGCAATGATCAATGATCCATTATGCATTTCAATGGATTTTTTATGTTATAAAAACTATAAATTACATCAATACCTGGCCTGAAAATATATAAACAAACATGCACATTTTATGTCCTTATGTCATGTCTTTGTTTTGTTTTGTTTTTTTTCTTCCAGTTTGTGTTTGAGGTCTTTCACCATCGTCATTGCCATCCTTCAAAAAATGTCCTATATCCATCATGTCAAACTTTAACTAATCAACTGGCTGACACAAGAAGCGATGTGTTTGGTCACAGTGCACAGCCAAGGTTCTGTAAATGCTGATTAAACAGCACAACATAGAATACACTACAGTTTGTTCTATCAAAACAATATGAATTACCTGTGCTGTTGAGAATATATAACTTTAGCAACGTTAGTCGAGTATAGTCTAGTCCGAGGCGAGTAAACGCAGAGGAGGGTAAACATTATCATATGTGAGTAAATGCTAGTCAGAGGTAGTTAAATGAAGGACAGAGGTGGGGTAACACTAATCCGAGGAGGGTAAACATTATCATGTGTGAGTAAATGCTAGTCAGAGGTGGGTAAACACTAACCAGAGGTGGGAAAACTAGTTAGAAGTAGGCAAAGGCTAGTCAGATTTGTAAATGCTAGTCAGAGATAGGCAAATTATATTTCAGAAATTTATGAGGTGTGTAAACACAGTTTACATGCGTTTAGCCTCCTGCATATACTGTACTTACAAATAACTTAAAACATACTTTTGACTGTGATAGGAACTGAGCCAAGCCCACGCCCAACCAACCTTCTATAACAATTTACCTATGGAGCACCTACGACACCTCATGATTTTCTATGAATTGTCAAGACTTGCTAATAACTGCTACCATTTTATTTTTCATATCCATTACAACTTGACAAGACAATGATGATTTTTTTTGTTGTTTGTTTGTTTTTTGTCATTGGTCTTATTTGCAGTTTTCCATCTATGTCCTGTCAGCTCACCTGTTAACAGCGACCTGGATATCCCTGTTTTGGATATCGTTTATGAAGGTCCTTCTTTTATTCTTCATTTAAATCCAGTGAGAAAGGTTGTCATCTATCTTAGCATAGATTGTAAATAAACAAATAAATAAATAAATAAGCACTTAGCAAACAAGGCCAAATCTATTCATCCTCTCTATTTATCTGCACTTTGTTGTTGGTGAAAATAAAGTGTTCCACGTAGTTCACTACATGTCAAATTGTAATCCAGCGACCCAGGTTGCTTAGGCAGCGCTTACGCAGATGTCCTTCATCTGGTTGGAGTCACCACATGATTACTAGGGCGCACGGGATGTTGAAAGCTGTTCAAAGCAGGACTGTAGGGGTTCTTAAGAGTGGAGTGGCATTTTTTGACAAGTCGTGACAGCCCAAGAAGGATTTTTTTTTTTAATTATGATGTATTACAAACGAGGCACAAACCACCTACAAAGTACCTCCACCTACAGAGAACTTTTTTGAGACATTGTAAAGGTTAGGAATCAAATTTGGGAGGTTGGAAATGCCCCCTTATTATAACTGGGATTTTTAAAAAAAAGAGGAAAAATACAGATGGACATACTGTTACAGAAAATTGTTTAATTTCTGCCACACTCTACCACATGCAAGTCCAACAAACAAATTAGAGATGGGACAATAGATGCTTTTAGTGAAGCTGTACCAAGCACAAAGTATTAGGCAGTTAAGTGCTGATGCACTATCCAATCAAATCAGCTTCTGACAGTAGCAATTGGCAGTGTAATTGATCAATCACTAGATTTCACTTATAGATTTTATGTCAGGGTTTTTGAGATAGAAGTATTGCCAGGATGATGTTCTTTACAACAAACTTTTATACTTTACATGTCTGCAGGGAAGCGATTGCATTCTAGACTTTGGAATCACTGATTGCTGCTGAGCTACCAGCTTGTCCACATGGTGCATTTAAGAAGTGGTTCTTCCATAAATCGGATTATATCATACACAGATTTTACATTATGCACATTTATTGCACCAATTTATTTCATTCTTAACAGCGTGGCCTAAAAAAAGTGTTGAAGCTGGAAATTTAATTTGCATCCTCTGTGGCCATTAATTTTAAGCTCATTCTATCATGGTACTCTAGGAAGCGCTATTAAGGGTCTTTCCTAGCAGCTGTCATCAGAATGCAAGATGCCTCATTGCAGTGAATAATGGGACAGAGTACATGAATGTACAATAAGAATCCATACTCATACAGTAAAATATCTGACTACTTGGTTATTGTGAATGTATGTGTGAGGTTGGTTTCTGGACCTTATTATACTGCATCTCTTGCACTGATGTTGTGGCACTACGTATGATTTATTAATATGTGTCAAATATTTATTTGTCTATTCACAGCAAGTGGTGTGGAGGCAAGATATTTTGACCTCCTGCGTAATATGCTGCTGGTCCTACTTGTACTCCCAGAAAAGTGCTGAGACATGGATTGTAAGCTTCTGAACGTTCCTTGTGTTAATGGGAATTAAGATATTTGCAGCATATTGTATCTTGCAAATTGCAAGATGGGCCGACCATGGCTTGGATTTCTTGGTCCGGCACATCTCACAGGCGCTCAGTCCTGGTGTGATTCGGAAAATTTGGAGACCAGGGCAAAGTTCTGAACTCATCAGTGATCCATTCCTGAACAATGTGTAATTTAGCAGAGTGCATTAAAAAAGGCCACTGCTCTCCAGACATAACCTACCATTACCATTAAGGGGTTTACCTGGATGGCAAGGATGTTCAGGTACAAGACAGGTGTCACATTTCAAATTGATGTCCATATGAGTGCCTGGACCCAGGGTTTCCTAGAATATGTTGCCCAGGGCATCATACCCTCTCTACACCACTCACTGTCTTCTTTCGACAGTGCATACTGGTGCCATCATTTGCCCTGAAAAAGGCACACGTATATCTGGACATCCACACAATGCAAAAGAGATTCATCAGAGCAGGTGACCTTCTTCTATCCCTCCAAGGTCTGCGGCTATAGGTGTGATGCGCACTGTTGTGACACGTTTCTCCTGGAACCGTCACTAAAATTTTCTCTGAATTGTATCACAGTTGTCCTTCCGTTGGATCGGCCCAGACAGGAGAGGATTTGTTGCCCTGGTGCATCAATGAGCCTTGGGCGGCTAAAACCCCATCACTGGCTCATGGTTTGTCACTTCTTAGATGACTGTGGGTCGGCACTCACTACTGCTCACTGGAAGCACCCGACAAGCCATTCCATTTCAGAGATACTCGGAGAGTTTTCTGACCATAACCATTCGGCCCTAGGCAAAGTCACTTAGTTCTTCATTATTGCCCATTTTTTTTTGCATCCAATACACAGATTATTAACCCTGACTGCTTTCTTACCGCTTAACATATCCCAGATTTTTCACATGCACCTTTGATACAATATATTTGCTTCATCTGAAAGTGGTGGAAATCTTTTGCTTTAACAGTGCATTATTTCTATATAGTGTCTTTCCATTATATCTTGTGCTGCTTTAGCACCCAAATTTTCCCTTGGGGATCAATAAAATACATTTACCCAGCTATATTTATCTATATAATTTAAGTGCAGTTTGAAATGTTCTTTGCTGCACAAATAAAAACAGCCTAAAAATGGAAATGCCTTGAAACAATTTAAAATGAGCAGTTGTGCATCCCCCTAGCACAGGACAGGTACCCATATAAACTGGACCATCTATTACCCCTTTGCCTGGACCCTTTCCCAGAATCTGGCCTAGACTACATGGTCTTCTTAAGCGTTACATCATCACAAACGGGATAATATAAAAACTATTTTTTAGAGATAACATACAAAATATTAGCATTCATTACTCAAATCTTCAGTTCTGTATCCTAAGCTTTGTATTCCTCAAACTACAGCTTATGAATTTACCATCAGACATGTTTGCTAAAGTAAGCTAACTTTAATTAAACTTGTGCAATTAAATGTTTCTGTCCAGGTTGGTGGATTTGTGAGCGGCAAGGAGAGGCACAGTGGGAAGGCATTCAAAATGACGGAGCGTAATCAAAGCAAACATCATGTCTAATTAATTTGTTAGACGAATGCCTTGAAAGTACTGAATATGGATGGAAAACAAAAAATGAATTCATGGCCGGTTTCAAACTGTTCAAGCTTTAACTTCTCCTTGGTGCGAATTCCCATACAAGCTCAAGTTTAATTGAATAACTCTGGTATTGAGAAAAGCATTTTAGCGTAATTGCTTAATTTACTTCATTAGTAAACAAACAGAGTTCAGCATTAGATGGAGTTTTACACATATAAAGTTTATTTAGTAATATTTACATATGTACGACTTGGTGACTGCTCTTCAATTATCTTACTGGTACATGCTCTGATAATTTGTTTTTAATCGATTCAATAATTCATGCACAAACTAACAAAAAACCAGTACGCAGCTAGATATTAAACTATGAATGGAATAATTGTCACCAATTTCCCCTCTCGGTGTGGTGCCCAGTGCCGTGAGAGCTTCTTATAATTGTTTAGTCCTTCTTGCGCTTTTGTTTACATTTTAAACACACTTTTTTGGGGTTCTAGTGCCTATTTAATTATTAGTTAATTATCATTATGTGCTCAGCTATTCCGTGTTTTACTTTGATTAGTTTGACTATTTCTACATTTTGTTTCTGACTACAAACTTTGCATCGAGTGCATTTGTGCATTTCTGGTTTTCTGAGTCCTGCTTGCTTTCATTCTAAGTATGCATTCCCCTTTCTGTCCCCTCCTGTAATATACTGTATGTACACTCAAACTACGGACATTGCTTACTGTGATTTTATTTTATTTTTTTCACATTGCAGATAATAAGGATCATGCTGAGTTTATGCACTTGTGTCTCGTCTTCATGAACTGCAGATAAAGTGCAACATAAATTATGTAATACCTAAGCAATTTTTAGCTGTTTTATAGCTCAGTGATGGAGCATATACCCCTTTGATGCCACAAGCTTCCTGAGCTAAAACACTGGATTGCACAGTCCCCATTTGTATGCACTGTACATCACTCTTAACGGGATCTGACAGCATCTTTACAGAAAGTGTCTGCTCAGGGCCGCGTTCACACTCACTCCGACAGATCGGCCTGTGGTCACTCCAGGCAGCCAGGGTCTCCGTCACTCTCTGGCAAGTGATGCTCTTTGATCCCTGCAGCACATAGCTGTCATCACAGGAGAACTGGATACTGGCTCCAACACTGTAGAAAAACAAGGTTAAGAAGAAAAAAAACAAACAATCAAAAAAATGATGACAGTCAGAAAGTGACCAGTTACACAAAGCAATCGAGTTTCTCGCTGATTTGTCACATATACTATCTGCCACAGGTTTCAACACGCAACCCACCTCCATATCTTTCCTGATTTTAATTTCTTTTTACATTGTAAAACAATGCTGAAGTCATCCAAAATATGCAATAATTTGGATTTAATGAGAGCCAGCTTTTTATCATGGTGCTTGATATGCTTTGCAAATGCACTTGACAATACATTTACTGTACATTATGGCACGTACTGTAGCAGACGCTTCTAACAGCAGCGACTTACATTTTTATCTCATTATAAAACGGCCTTGTTTAACAGTGACAACCTGGTGGTGGGGTTTGAACCTGGGATCTTCCGATCACTAATCTAATGCCTTAACCACTGAACTACTCCTGGCCCAATAGTACACTATACTGTACAATAGTGTTCTTGCAAGAACTACTGTATTTCAGAACAGCTGACCCTCCTGAGTGTTGCGGTTACTTCATTACCTAATGCCATATGTATGATTTCATAGTTTTGTTCTAAATTGCAGAAAATAAATCACTTAACAAAAAAAGCACAAAGCACTTGAATCAGCAGCCGGATAGCCGGGTTCATTACATTAAGATTAAAAGAAAAAAAATCCCAAGGTTGAGTCAGTTGTTGGGAACTGTTCTTTTGTTTGTTTTAACATTTATCAAAAGATTCATTTAAGGGCTGTACTAAAAGTAATGCAAAAGTGGGCATAACTTTTTTTTTATTAATTGACATATGTGGTTTATAATAGACATAGTGGTAAAGTAACGCTTCCATTATACAAAGGTCCAACTCAACATATTCTCTCAAGTGGTACATTTGCGCCATCTGAAATCATTTTGGAAAATTCCCCTTGTCGCAGTCGATGGTCTCGCATTGCACGGTTTGTCTTTAATGCTGGTTTCCCCTTGTTTAAACTTCTTCAACCATCTGTGCAATGGTGTCATCTCCCCAAACATGAACATGAAAACGCCCCAAATGTTCAAAGAGTTGAGTAATAGCTTTGTATAGACCAAGAGTTAATCTCTCAATATGTGTAATTTGAAGGTTCACTTTTAATGTATGTTACTTTTGCATTACTTTCGGTACAGCCCTCATATTATAACATGCATTCAAAAAAGCCCCTTCGCAGTGGTTGAGTAGAGTAAGGTTATGGTAAAATATTCGTTGAATGAATCTCATTATTATTCTCACTCGTGTATGTATTTATTAAATCTCGCAAATGTGGTATTCTTGTCTTCGGGAAAAGCTTTTCCACAATCTAAATCCGTGCACTTATCGCCAGCTTTAAAAACGTGCTCATAAGGAAAAAAACACGTTTTTTTTTTTTACACGGCTGATGTTGGGCAAAGGACTACCTGGATATGTAGAACAGACTGGTGGTGCCAAACAATCGGACGTCAGCACATTACTACTGCTCTAAGTGGCTGCTGTGGAGAGACTTTTTCCATGTGCTGTATTTTACTTGGTTAATAATGTACATGATTTAACATAATGTCAAATGGAATGTAAACCTCTCTAAAAAAATATCTAAAAGTCTTATTCTGTTTCTTTCCACATAACTACCAGAGCTGGTGAGTAATCTCATTATCGTCTTGTGTTCGTGACTTTACATGGCAAAAGTGTTCACCAAAAAGAATAGCATCATCCAGCCAGCCTTTATTTCACATCCTTGTCGCCTGACCACCAAGTGGCTATAGGTACCCTGTTCTCCAAAACCTGAGATTAAAGCCTCTTATCCTCTTCTACTTTGGTTAGTGTATTTTTACACATTACAGAGCTCGGTGACATCCGTTAGATTCGAGTCAGTTTTATCTAGTTAGCATTTAAAGCGGTGTCACTGGCGGTGCTGCTGCCTCGTCGCCAGGATCATGCACTTTCTCTGTTATCCAGGTAATTCTCACCATTCATTCCTGGTGGTTAGGGGCGGGTGAAACAGAACACTGTTGTGTTCTCATGTGTGCGTGTTTCAAACCTTTTCTTCGTCTAAGAAAAGCTTTGTAGCTTGAGGAGCTGTTTCAAAAGTAGTTGATGCTACATTTAGCAAGTGTTTAAAAAAGAGAAAATGAAAAAAGAAAGAAAGAAAGAAAGAAAGAAAGAAAGAAAGAAAGAAAGCATGACAGCCATTTACAGCATTCATTACACACCAAATAGGCTATTTTATATCAAATTGGAGTCAA
Source organism: Clarias macrocephalus (assembly GCA_011419295.1). Classification (NCBI taxonomy): domain Eukaryota; kingdom Metazoa; phylum Chordata; class Actinopteri; order Siluriformes; family Clariidae; genus Clarias; species Clarias macrocephalus. Next base: position 12,528 of record JAAGKR010004564.1, read on the forward strand.
AGTCTATCCTGAAGTTTTAGTGTACACCCCCACCCCCTACCCCCTGCATGACAGGCGGCTACAGAGTGAGCGGATTCTTTTAAAGACTGTTAACTTTCTATTTTTAGAGGAGAGCAGTACTGTGCAAACGTCTTAGGCTCACTCATTTTTCATAATATGAATTTTGCAATGTAGTATGTGCCCGAGTCAGTACAGGAACATGGACTTTCAGAATTCAAAGCATTACTTTTAGGTAATTATTAATAGGTCTTTAGGGGGAAAAAATTGTCGTGCTTTGCTTGTAAAAAAAAAAGTGATTCTGGTATTAAGATTAAGATGTATACTTTTTAACATGTTCTCTATCTTGATATTATTTTCAGACATAATAGACTCTAATGTGAACTGCTGGGATGTGACAATCAGAGTCTCCGTGAGAACTGTGGAAGGTTGAAACTTACCAGCATCCTTAAATAATGACATAAATTGTACCTGAGACTACTGATACATGTTTAAAAAGCAGAGGGTTGTATCCTGCCATTGATAGTTTAATACTGATGTAATTTCATTATTTTTCAAGCTTTGTTTTATAGGATAGATTTGCATGAGCGCAAGACTTTTGCACAGTAGGCGTTTTTTTTTTTCCTGGCTAATGGCATGAAAAGGGTTCCAGGTTGACGACTGCTGTGACTTGTGTAGCAGTGATACTGTAGGACCTGAGCTTCACAATGGGATCATCTCCCAGTGGAGCGCAAGACCTATTGAGCAGCTTTGACTTTTATGTCCTTAGCAGTGACGACGGAGGATCAAACTACATAATGTCAAACAGCAGGGCTGCCTCTAATTACAACTGTGCCATGAAACTCCCATTACACAGGACAAGTGCAGCAGATAAGAGGAGCAGAGGGAGCACCCACTGGAAGCTGGAGCCAATTCGTTTCCCATTCTCTGGAATCCCTGGATCCGGACAGATGTCTGCACTCAATCCTCCTTGGCTCACTGCATGAAAGGAAGAGAACGGAGACGGTACATATTAAAAAAAAAAAAAAAAAAGCATATGATTAAAAAAAAAAAACTCAGCTCATTTGCTTTAGGAAGGCAATAAAACATTGTATGCATTTTAATGATAAGACAGAATTCTGAAACTACAACTCTACCACCAGAGTACTGAAAAGAATGTTGATAGTGTAACGTGTTTAAGCACAGGCAAGAAAAAGTGCATTAGTGATCCATGGCATGGTCACATTTTTGAAAGAAGAAAAAAAAAATCACACTAAATCATTTCTTCATGTTATAACAAGATCAGGGCCATTAGTTTTAATCAAAGCTAAATTTCCCTCTATTGGGCTATAAAATCAACCTCTAAAAGAATGTCGCAGTGCCAGCGCAACTGTACTAGCCCCTGATTTCCATTCTGCTTTTTCTTAAATTAAACGTTTCATTTGGGAAATGCTAAAATGTCACACCACCTGTTAGAGTGGTACAGTAGGTAGGATGGGGACTTCTGCACAGAGACAGGGGCACTAGATTACGGGGAAAGAAACAACAAGGTTTCCAAGTAGCTTACTAGACATGCTGGAAAAAAAGAGCAAACCATACAACAACAACAAAAAAAAAAAATGAAGAAGCCAACACCATAAAACAACAAATAGTCCAGTCTGCAGTGTTGAAATAGGCTGGAGGAAGGTGTATCAGAGTGCTTTGGTGGATTGCATTCACAGATGAAACGCCTATTCTGTCTGTGGTGACAGGGGACGGTGCGATCAGAGGTTCAAGGCTTTTTCCATGAGCGAGAGAGCGAGAGAAAGAGAAAGAGAGGCTTGTGTACTTAAAAATGAATGTGTGAGGGAGAGCTACAGAGAGAGCTAGAGAGAAAGAAGTCTTAAAAAAAAAAAAACAGAAAAGGTCATAGCACACGCCCGTCACGTTCCCTAGCTCTCCTGGGCGTTGGCGTGTTTGTGTTCGCACCTCAGACACTACATCATTCTGTGGCATTGTCCAGGTTCATTTACTGGCCTAAATCACATTAGGTCATCTCTCGGATTGTGCTTTAGGCATAGAAGCACAGAAACAGCCCTGGCTTCCTTCTCTCTCTCTCTGCATTGTTTGGAATTAATTACCACTACAAGTATTTTTTAAATAAAGCATTCTTTTTCATTAACGATCAATTAAATTACATTTAATTTTGTATACATATTTTTAAGGATGCTACTGTATACAGTAAGATGAGATCATTTTGCTCTCTTTAAATTTGCAGTGACGTAGAGTCATCAGCTGTATCTAGTAAATGCACCACCAATTTTCAGATCAACTGGTTGGTAGAATGAGGTAGAATTTAATATAGACACACTATAACTGAGGATATCTTTTTAATATAGTGTACGTATATGATACCCAATTAATTATCAGAATTATATGACCTGCTCAGTGCCAGCGTTTGCTATCGGATAAATAACCCTCAGCTCACACCAACAGCTTTCAAGTCAAGCATCAGCTCATTCACTTTCCTACCCAAGACAGGTCCACACTATTGATCGAGTTCCTGGGGTTACAGCATCATAACCTCAAGGACATGTCGAATGTCAAGTCACCAGCAAGCTAATCAAGATCAAGTTCGTAGCTGAACAGAAATACTTTATTTTGAAATGGAATACAGATATGAATAGAAGGTACGCTATTCATCTTTTTCCTCCCCGGAAAGCTTGCCAGACATCTGGTCGGGACTAGAGAAGCACATCACACTGGCATCCTGTGGGATGCTGGTTTTTCTCTGTTCACAAGCAGTCAGATGTGAAGTTAATGGCAGGGAGCAAGATGTCAGATATAAAAATAAAAAAAACACATTATTTAAAATAAATATTAGTCACTCCAGAATGTGTTTAAAGATTCTTAGAAAAAATGAACAGATTTTAAAAAATAAAGTTTGTTTGTTTCATGTCTAAATAAAAATAAAACATCACCACAGAACCCGGTCGTTATAAGTATTCCTGCTCTGCACACTGACCATGAAGTCTGTCACTCGGAACGTGAGCGATATGTAAGTAATTGGGGCCAACCTTCGGGCCATGCAAAAATACATTTCAAAGTTGAGTTGAGACTCATATGAAGCCGTTCCAGTCCCACTGAGTTACAGTAAATCGAGTTGGTATCTTTCGGAGTAATGGTGAATTAAGTACAAATTGAACTTTTTATTTTTTTTTTTTTTTTTTAACCCTAGAACTAGCCTTATGGCTACCCAAAACTACTAAATACACCGTACCTTCGATTTATCTTGTTTTTGCACGGAACAAGAGTTTCAAATTGGCTTAGATTACAATGTACGTTGTGCTCATGTTCCAGGTGACAAACTTGTTGGTGTGCAGAAAACCTATAACACCCAAGTTCCATGGTAATGTACCTACTGTACTGCACATGCACGTCAACTTTGATTTCAGACAGACTTGAAAAAAACCCGATCGACAGTATGCCTTTAAAATGCAACTACTTCTATATGTGCACATATACAGTACGTACTGTACAGATAAACATAGTAGATAAACATATTGCTTCTACAAGCTGTTATTTCAACTTTAAATTAAATCTGACTTATGCCAAGTCCATGACTCCCTGACTACAGTATACTTCTGTCTGTGATTCCAACAAGAGGACACGGGATTGGCAAGAACAGTCCACTTGCAAACTAAAACCTCTCTCACCCTTATCTTACATTCGGTCATGTAACATCAACACAGATGTCCATATACAGTATTTCCTCCATGCTACACTGGCCTCTGTGAGTTTCACATATTGCATATTTCTCAAATAAGTGACATGTATTCTCATTCCCACAGCAGTCATCCAAGCTCGTGCTTGTATGCAGAAGATTTATAATGCTTACCATATGCACACCCTATGAGACACATTGCATTCTGTTTTTACGATATTACATTATGTGCTGGGGAAAACTCTACAGACTTGTTTCCATGTGTATGCATTCTACAGATAAAGCAAAGCAGCAAGTTTGTTGGAGTCGGGAGCCTTGTTCGGTTGCTTAATTGCTTCAGAGCATGCTAAATGAAGCAGAGCATTATTAATATTATTGATACAGGACAGTTTGATGTTATTTAATCCCATAAGTAACGATTAGAAATTTGGGCAAATGCTCATTTTGATAAATTTTCAGCTTAATTGAATTGAAATAAGGAAGGAAAAAAAAGCTACGAAGATGCTGAGCCCTATCTGCTTTATATTTCTGCTTCTGACGATGTATTAATAGAGTACATGTGTATTTTCCGTCTTAGGAGGAAGAGACTTCCGCTTCAGATCTGTTCTGTATCTTTACTACTTTGAACTCATTTGGATGAATGCATTAAACCAAACTGACAGATTTCTGAAATTCACTTTCGTTCCACTTTAGCTGTGTAGTTTTGTCAATGAAATATTTACTCGGGAAGCCTTCGTTATTGAACTCTTCCTGACTTATCGTCCAAGTGAAGTCAAAGTGGATTAAAGAGTGCTTACGGACTGCGTTTTTGTGGTTTGTGTCCTTGTTCGGAAGCATTTTCACCCCTCTGGACTTTAGCTCGATGGCCTTCTTTACTGTAAAGAGAACGGAAAGAATATGAAACATGCATAGAAACAATCCTTTCATGCTAGGAGCAAACTGCTGCAAGTAGCACAGTCAACGCATCTTTACCAGATAACTGATGCACTTTTTTTTTTATTTAACCCTCAGGTTCTGAATTTCCCATTGATACAAGCTAGACCATAATGTACTGTATTGTAACATAAAAGTTTTTCATTTTATTTTTTTTTATTACCAAATAAACAAAAAGTGTACATATATACTTTACAGTTATTTAAACTTTAAAAATTACAGCTTGTGCCAATAGAAGGAACAAATTAACAACAAACTTTAACAACGTCTATTAAGATTTAAAGACAACCCTCACATGCATTTCTCTCTCTTTTATTCACAGTGTATAAGTGCATTATGGTTGCAGGGATTCTTGCAACGTAATATTTTAATTATTTATATGTACTGTATACTTTACTTTCATTATGTACACTAAGGTTATAAAAGGAACTAAATTACCCTTTTCATGTAGTCTTTTACGGCACTTGACTACTACAATGCAGAGAGAACAGGCCATGCTCTCTGAATGGAAAGAGTTAAACTTCTTTAACCAAAACCCATAAAGTTCTACAGTAGGTGTTAAGCAGTATGGAACAGGAGAGACTTACAGTTTTAGATATTACTTTTAATAAAAATGTCAAGAGCTTGGAAATTTGCATTTAAAATCTGTCACGAGTAAGAGCAAGGCACGTCACGTGATCTCCACCCAAGTGGGTAACACAACCTCGATAACATGGACATAAAAGAACATTTGGCAGGAAATGTTATGGAACTGCTTTTTGCGTCTCTATCAAACTACTTTGGGTTGTGTGTCCACTAGGGAGTTAGACTTGTAATTATGTTGGGTGAGATGACAATTATGAGCCATAAATCATCAGGTAAATTCATGTTTGTAATTTATTTCTCACTTTATGACATCACTCCATCTGTTGGCCTGAATGAAATTCCAATGTGGAATAATAAGAAACCAGTGTGCTAAAGTTGGGTATAAAATATGCCTTTCATAAAATAAATATATGACAACCATATTAAACATAAAATTCTTTTCTTTCAGCTAAAGCTGATCACATAAAAAGAAAACATCACAGAAGCATCTTTATATTCCCAGTTCACAAATCCCAAGCTCTGCCCAGGACACCCCATATCACCTGCTCATTATGCAAATTGCCTCCCAGATCATCAGTCCATTTCATGAAAATAATATAAAAATGTCTTTGTTTGCATTATTCATAGGAAAAATGCAAATACCTCTATTGCTTTCACAATTTGTTTCTTGTTCTAAAAATCAGATGCAACGCGAGCTTCAGCAGATCAGCTTACACGCGCACACCGCGGCATCTTATTTAGCCGTGTTACAACACACCAGGCGGCGTGCACTCGCTCAATGCCAAGTGCTTCACCTGTACCGGCCACAGGCGGGCCTCTCCTCACCACACTTACCTTGGTACTGGGCACTAAATCCTTTCCGACGATGGTTGCTGTCAGATGTGAAGTGCAGCCGCAGCCAGTTCTTGCTGCTGATGACAGGTGATGGCAGATTCATGCCAGTGAGCCTAGAGCGGGAAAAATAGCAAGACCTAATGAGCAAAATCGGCAATAGAAATCGAAGGTAGGAAAAGGCAAATTGCTCTGTACAATTATACACGCTTGCTGTAAATCGAGACAGGAAAAGGGCAGCATGTTGGTGTGTTTTCTGAAAAGGCCATTAAGACCATGATAAACAGTTAAGTGGGGGCGATATGTTTTGGACTTACTGTAGGCCAGCCAGAGCAGGCATTATTATTTTGGTCTTTGTCAATGTATGACATCTTGACTGATGGCACTCACTAAAAGCAACTATTGAAAAGTGGGTGTGCACACTGTCACAGCAAATCACGGGAATATGCAGAACGCATACTAATACCAGCTTACTATACAATATTATACTAATACTATAAATAGGCTAACTGTTATATACAGAACTATTGCTTTCTGTGCTATAGTATAGTATTTTAATAATAATTATGATTTTGAGAAAAAGTACCAAGAGTCAGGGCTTACGATGCTACTGCTATAATGAGCAGCGACTACACCATGACTGTAATTTGTTATATTACTATAATAATTATTATTTGCTGTATGATACTGATACTATAATGATAATGGCTTGATACATTATACTATACTCCACTTTCCTCATCAGGAGTCACACTATAGTGATGTATCAAACCCGAGTTGATCTGTGATCGATACGGATCTTTCACCACAGGTGTGAATGTGGAATAATTGTACATTTTTATTAAGCAATGTCACATGAGTGGGGAGTGTTGTACTGAGTTTTGCTGCTTATATTCAGTACAACAGCATGACTTTGAGTGTAATTGCCTGTGTGCTTTTATAAAACAGCTTTTAGTCTACAAACATTGAGCTTCGACCATCAGTGAGTGTAATTCACAGTGGTGTACGTAGTTTAAGTTCTTGCTGGTACATGTACAAGTCATGGTTGACAGTTCAGAGAAACATACAAGATTTACTTTACACTTCTACTTATTCCGCATTAGAATATCAGCTAGGGTTCTGTGGTTGAATTCCATTTACGTAGGGGATATTATGTAGGATGCACAATCTCTTGTTCCAAGTAGTGCCCTTGATCAGGAGTTAGAGAGGGATTTGGGATTCAGAATGTTAGAAGCAAATTCACTTTGTTGAACAAACAGAACAACGCAGACGGCTCAAAGGTAATTTGCAGTGACTTGAAAAAATTATTAAGTAGACAAAGCGTTGCTGAAGAAGACCTAACATTATCACATTATCACATGTTTTCTTGTTACGTGACTGGTTTTGAGTGTGGGTTTTGGCAGGCGGCTGCTCTCCCCTCTTTCCAGTACTGTTTTCACCCATGCTGGCAAGCAATAGTTTTAGAATTAAGACTAATTAGTACATCTGTGATACATATGGTTAAACATCCCAGTGCTCTTTCATACATTATTTATCATATGCCTCCCATCCAGTCAGATTACTTGGTTGAAACTAACTGCTTAAATAAATAATTTTACTGTTACTGTATGATGTTATACATGGGTTCATCCCAGAGTACAAAAACCTTTTTTATTTTTTTTGTTGCCAAAATGATCTTTTCACTTCAGTGCTCATTTTTTGGCTTGCCAAAGTTTCTAGATTATGCCAGCAAACCCCCCTAGACAGCGCTGAAATCATGCCCACTCTAACAACAACCAGGCATAACAATAGCATCTGTATTAGAACTCGTACTGTAGCCCAATTATACATTTGCGTACTTACAATAAAAATCTTTTCTCTTACCAAGATAACGTCATGCCTTGTTTTCATTTAAGTGTGAGAAACTAATTGCTTTAAGTGTTCTTTAAGTTCTACAAGTAATAAATGGAAAGATATTCTTCTCCCATGCTTTTTTATCTGAATGATGATCCAATATACAGTATGACCAAAAAACACGATAAGATATGAGCTGTGAAGTTTGTGATCTCTTGTGTATAGCCTATAATATATAAACCATATGTGATGATTTAGTTTAGTAGTGTTTTTTAGTATTTTCTAATAGTCTATAGTGCTTCCATGTAGCCAGCACTAATATTATTTCCTATAATATTAATTTATCAGACCATGACAATGGAGTATGTGGCTTAACTCACGCAAATTAGCAAATCACGTTCATAAAGACTGACAGAAGGTTTGGCTTCGGAGTGGGTGTAATAGCCGTACCTGCTTTAGGCACTTTTATACATTATATAACTCTATCCTGCTTGTTATATGTTCTACCGATTTGGAATGACCGTGGCCTGGCCGCTCCAGAGTTGAGGGTTTACTTCCCCGGGTCTGCGTAGGCCGTGTTTGCATGTTCTCCCTGTGCTTGGTTTCTCCCACTGTCCGAAGGCATTCAGCTTAGGCTAATTGGTGTTTCTAAATTGCCCGTAGTGTGTGTGTAAGAGGATGTGTGCTTGTGTCGCACAATGGGTTGGCACCTTATCCAGGGTGTATCCCTCCCTACTGCCCCAAGTCCCCTGTGATAAGCTTTAGGCCTCGTTCAGCACTGTACAGAACGAGCATTATAGATATCGAGTGAGTGCAAGAGTGATTTGGCATAAAAAGGGGGCTGATGAAGCTTGATGATGCAAGGTGCCTAGATGAGCCTAGCTTACTTTATTGCTTACAGTATGTGTTTTAATACAATACAACAGCTTGCTCCTGTCTTCATACTGTAAATGTTTATAAACTGTAGGTTTATTTTAGTAGTCAAAAGGGATTTCAGGTGTCATGTAGGTCTGTGAACACCATTAAATAGTGTGACTGAAACTGCTTTCAAAATATAATTTTAAACTCCGACTTTTCTCATGAGGGAAAATCAGTATAGCTTGTTTTCTTAAACATGGGGGACTATGTGGTTGCAACACCTCTTTGATCTTTTCCAGATGCACCATCTTCCAGCAACAGTACTTTTTCTTATTATTTCTTTTCTTCACTTATACCAGGGTGCCTATTAAAAGTTTTCCCCTGGTGGAGTTTAAGGTGTGTAAACTTTGCGCTATGTGATGTGAGCTCTCTCCATGTCTTTGTCTGCAGTTCATGGTGAGGACTCGGCAAGCTGTGTGAGACAATGACAGGCCATGAGGCTCCGGGGCGCCTTTTTAGAGTCGGAAACTACCTTGGTTGATGCTTAACTCGTCAATTCTTACACTAAATGTTTTTCTTTTGTGCCAGTTACATTCATGACTTTGGGTGCCAATCAATGGATAACATTTTTCCATCCTTTCTCGTACACTTTCATATACAAGTAAGAAAATAAATGTAGCAGTCATACTAAGGACCTACTTCTATTAATATAATCATTAAAACCTGGATTATCAATTACAAGAGAACATTTGAGTATTAAATATTCAAATGCATGTCTGGAAACCCTTGGGAAGATGCAAAGATCATTAGGTACACCTTGTTAGTTCTCCGTTGGACCCTTTTTGCCTTTAGTAATGCCTTAATTATTCGCAGTGTAAATTTAACAAGGTGCTGGAAACATTCCTTAGAAGTTTTGGTCCATATTGACATGACAGCATCATGCAGTTGCTGCAGATTGTGGAGATCATTTGAGTACAGTTAACTCAATGTCATGTTCAAGAAAACAGTTTGACAAGATTTTTGACATGGCACTTTGTGACATGGTGCGTTGTCCGAGTAGTCATATAGGGATAGACATGGTCACAACAAAACTCAAGAAGGCTGTGGCATTTAAACAATGCTGAACTGGTACTAAGGTTGTCGCATTGTGACAAGAAAATATCCCCCTCACCATTCCACCACCATCATCAGTCTGAACCAAGTATGGATGGATCCATGCTTTTATGTTAAGGCAACATTCTGACCTTACCAACAAAATGTTACAGTGGAAATTGAGACTCGTCAGCTCAGGCATGTTTTTCCTTTCTTCTGTTGTCCAATTTTGGTCAAAACCCAGCTTTGGTTTTCTGCACCCAGCTGCACCCAGTGTGGTCTTCTGCTGCCCATCCACTTCAAAGTTTGACACGCTGTATGTTGAGAGATGCTCTTCGGCATACCTCAGTTGTAATGATGTGGTATTTGAGTTACTGTTGCCTTTCAATCAGCTTGAACCAGTCTGGCCATTATCCTCTGACCTCTGGCATCAGCAAAGCATTTTTGCCCTGAGAATTGTTACTGATTTATCTTTTTCAGACCATTCTCTGTAAACCCTAGAGAGGATTGTTCATGAATATTCTAGTAGATCAGCAGTATCAGAAATACCCAGACCAGACCACCAGGTAACAACAGCCATGCCACACTTAAAGTCACTTAATCACCTTTCTTCCCCAGACGGATGCTCGGTTTGAACTTCAGCAGATCATCTTAATCTTCTTGCCTAAAGTCCCAGATGCCATATCATTGGTTGATGAGATATTATTTATTAAAAGTGGCTTTACCAAATGAACCGGTGTACCTAATGAAGTGGCCAATGAGTGTAATTAGGGCTGTAGTCATGATTTCTGCATCAAGTTGAATAATAGTTTTGAGGCCAATCCACAGTCCAACAGAAAAGCAAGAGTCAAGATTCAGATTAAAAAAAAAAAACTGTAAGATCCTTCTGCAAGCCTTTACGTTAGTTAGTTGGCTCTATTTGTGCATTGCGCCAGTGAATAAATCCCTTTTCCCCCCAATGAGAACAAGACCTTATTTACCGAGACGAATGCTCAAGACAAGATGAAGTCAATACAGAAAAAGTCTGGAGACTAGGCTTGAGTCCCAGACACGTCCACGCTAACATGGGGTCAGAGCGCAGGGTCTGTAATGATACAGCGCCCCTACAATAGACAGGGTTAAAGCCCCTGCTGAAGGGCTGCCCAGTGGCAACTTGGCACTGCTGGAGCTTGAACCCCTGACCATCTGATCAGCCACCATAACCTCTGTGCCACCACTGACTACTACACTCACATATTACTAGAATACCGACAGGCCATGTAAGAGGCTTTTGTCTGGAAATGCTCAGCTGAAATTCTCTGGCAAACAAACCAGGCCAATCCTTAATCATTTGTTTCAATGTTAAGATCCGGTCAATTTATATCATTTACTGTTCTACCTGTTTCTGCTCCCGCTGAGGATGATCAGTTACATCAGTGGGTAAGACAAAGGGAGAAAGAGAGCGAGGTGGAGAGAGGGTGAGAGACTGGAATCTGGCAATAAGCTGCTGTGACTTGCAATTAACACGGGGTGCTGTTCGAGTCCCCTCTATTTCTTTTCAGGAAAGTGAAGCTCACTGGAGCGTAAAGGGGCAGTCATCGCTGAACAAGCCGCGGATGAAAGACAGCAAGACGACTTTGCTTCTAAGAGAGCGGCAGAGGCAGAAACGTTTGCTTTATATGCCAGTTTTTGAGGATAACTTTTTAGAAATTGAGCTTGCATTCAAATTTTATTAGCTTGTGTCCTGAAATAAAATACTGACCCTTATTTAGATTCCAGCTCGCTGTTTATAAAGATGCAAGAAAGATCTTCCGGCAGGCATTTGAAATCAAACTAATCTTATGTGTAATCTGTTTTTCTACAGCAATCCATGTTTGGTTACACATCTGAACGGTTATAATGCGCTCCTTATTTTTAGGCCGTGAGATGTTTTGAGTAAACAAGTGTCGTTTGGTACACATAACACATTTTGCCAACTTACATGGTCTCGATCCAAATAGGCTCATTAGCTGGAACAGGACGATTGTTTTGGTACTTCAGCACAGCTACAGTATTACCCAGCATGTTTTAAATTCTTACAACAAATGTTCAGATGACACCCAGCAAATGTTTACATGCATCTCGGATACACGTACATAACATTTGAAGAATGCCTTAAGTAAGAACTCTAATAAATACATAATAAGCAGTAAAGTCTTCAAAGAGGGGCAAGTCTTTACTTTATTTACAGGCTGCATCTGTACTTTACCGGATGCTGGCAGTAAGTGTGGAGAGCGATGTCTACATATCAGATTACCATCGACATGAGGTGAAGGGCATTGAGCCTAATATGAGTCTGTAGCTCTCCTATAATCCAGCTCATGTTACAAAGCAGAAACGTTATTACTCATTCTTCGGTAACTGCTTTATCAACGTGAGGGTCACGCTGGCTCTGGAGCCTATTAAAGGAATATTGGGCATGAGGCGGTAAATGCACCCTGGATGAGATGACAGTCCATCACAGAGCACGATGCCCACACACATTTGCACATTTATTTTCACCTGCGGAATTTAAAATATCCGATCCGGCTATTAGTGTGTTATTGTAAGGAGTTGGGAGGAAACCGGGGAACTCAGGAGAAATGTGGAAACGGAAAGAACATGCAAATCTCTGCTTTAAATATCTATTCCTTTAACTGGATTTAAAAGTGGACCAGATTTTATTTTCTTAAGGACGTCCCATCAGGAGGTCACAAGTTGCCACAGACATCCATGGCTGGGAGCCAAAATTGGTTGCATGGCATGGTGCACTCACAATCACACTGTCAATCACACTAGCCAAACGTTGGTATCGGTGGGCGTGTATGCGGAGGAGGTCGGACAAGTGAGTGTTATATTGCACTGTGATGCAGCATGAGCAGCAGTTTTTTTTTGTTTTGTTTTATTGTTTTTTTTCCTGCTGGTATGTCTTTTTAAACGCACGCTTTAGCCTCCCCCGGGTTTGTAGTAGATTATGTGATAAGGGGGAGAGCTAGTCAGTGGTTGGAAAATTATATTTGACCAAGTTGGAGAGATAATGGAAACTGTGCATTTAATGCGATCGATAATGGAAACGAAATGGATTTAGATGTTAAAAATCCCTAAAACATGTTTTTGTGATGCATGTTTTGCACCCAGGCAACAAGCAGCCGGTGCCAAGAGGTATCATAAATTAAGGTTAAGTGAGGTTTAATGTCTATTTATTTCATCTTTTACTTCATTTACATGTCTTTTCTAAATGCTTTAATTGTTTTTACAGTATATGCAAAAATACAATTACAGTGTTGGAAATTGGTAATACACGTAGTCCCTGACTTAGGAACGAGTTCTGTTCCGGGAGCATGCTCATACTGCAAGTCCAATTTGCCCTCAAGTCTGACAAATCGAGACTTATACGCCTTTGACAAGAATATACAATGTACTGTTAAAGCTACCATTCCACTTGCCTTAATCTGTCCCCTTTTTCTCACACTGCCATCATGTAGCCAAAAACTGTAATCGTGCCTAATGAAATTAATCTCACACATGAAATATAACAGTGTTGTCTCTGCATCTCTAAATCGCGACTGGAATGCCAGACGCCATTTGGTCTCAGAGCTGTTTTCCACTATAATGGACTGTGAACTATATAATAATTAATGATTATTATTATTATATAAATAATATATAAATAATAATTAGGATTATTTTCCATTAGGACAGCTTTACAGGACAGGAATTTTCTATCATCGTGATCCCGGACTGATTCATTGAAACAGGTGAGGCCGACTCATTGGGGCCCCCCCCCAGCCCAATTCCCACACACACATGCATATACATGTAATATACGGACTTTGGACATTTTATACATTCACTTACACAGAGAAAATATTGTATGTAATTGTAAATACTGGTATCTGGTTCACTGCAGGTTTTTTTTTTTTTACAATACACTACGCTACTGTACTTCCGTGATTAAACCAGGAATAGAACCGTGATCCGTTCGGATAGAAAATTCGTAACTCGAATGTTTGTAAGTCGTGGACTACCTGTATTGGTAATATTTTCTGGTGGGTGGAACACCGCCACATCGCCTTTGGAACTCGCCTCCGGAACGGATTGACTTCGTATTCCAAAGTACAACTGTATCGGACTCTGTTACCCAACTTTGACCCTGACCAGGTAGTCACTAAGGATTGATTTCTGTCCATTCATGTTATTGACTGGTCTTTGTTCCACAAGAGCTGTTCATATTTGACCACTCCTTTGCAAAAATTCCCACTTGTGCAACATTCACTTGTCGTTTCAGGATCTGTAGCCTAAATGTAGTCACTATAATGCCAGGCATAAACCCACCAGATTCCTGTTTCATTCTAAACAATTAAATATGTGTTAGTCTATCTACAGTACACAACTTTAACTTGGGGACATGTACACTCTGATGGGTTCAAGAGTTCGACATTATCATAGCAATGAAAAGCAAATGAACATAATGATGATGTTTAGCATATGGGGTGATAATGTGATGGAAACAAAAATGTAATTTATTTTGCTGACCAGCAAATGATTTGAAATGAAGCTCAGGGCATTTGCCACTTTAAATGGTCCAAAGAAAACACATTAACACTTCCAAATTTTAGGCTTAATCTTTTAGAATGTTAAAGAAGTACCCACATATTCGTGAGAATCATGTTCCTGCTAAACTACAGATTACAGAGGAACAGAACACGGAATGGTGGTAGCAGGGAACGGGATAAAGGGAACAGTGGTAATACTGGATGTTTCCATTTTTATGTCTGGAAATAGGAATGTATGTCAAAAAAAGCAATGTGGAAAAACAGAAAGAGGAAAGAAATGTATGTAAATTTATGAAGTGAAAAAAAAAAAGACTAATGGTAATGAAATGACAAACATGCTGCGGTCAGTAAAGTCTATTTTAAATCCATTTTACGCCAGAAACATTACTGTTGGCACGACAAAAAGGGGTATAAACGGTACTTGGGATTGAATGGATGTTCCATTATATATAATCATCTTTGGAGCACAAAAGTCTGCAAAATGAATGCCAGCGGATTATAATAATAAGAGTATACAATGATGAAAATGTTGAAAAATATCTACATTCTGCACTGTAATGTGAAACAGATCACTTTACACATTTGTCCACCCACGAGTGAATTGCAGCTTAGATTTCTGCTTAAAACGCAAGCGCTGTAGTGCTGCGGGTAGGATTTTTATATTTGAAAAGTAATAACTGGTTGGTCATCTATCAACTTTCGTCATTATTGCCCTTGTCTTTTTTGTCAGCTTTTTAAAAGTTCCCTTTCTGGCCTACGCCTTAACAAGATTTAAAAAAAAAAAAAAAAAAAAAAAAAAGGAAGCATTTGTCCTGCCCAAGTAGAGGTATAGAATTTTTTTTTACTATATAGAGCATGAAGATCACAAATAATCACTAAATTCTTGTATCATCTTATTGCGTTCCCATACTATCCAGTGAACAATTGAGTGATTTTTTTTTTGTGTGTTACACAGTTGTAGCTCTTTCCAGCTGTGCAACTACAGCACTTAAATGTAATTTATACTCTTTGTTAAAAAAAAAAAAAAAAAAAAAAAAAGAGTTCAAAAGAGGACACTGAGCAGTCCAAGCTTCTAAACTATGTACAGTATAAGGTGATGTGTTGGAGCTTCTGCATTTACTCACAGCAGTGACTCAGTGCCAGTGCTTCTATGCACGGTCTCACATGGATTCCCTGAATAGTGCACCTCCTAAACACAGTTTTTTGCCTATTTCACACCATGTCCACATTTAATAATCTCACATGGACACTACAGAACTGCTGCTGTAATTACAAAAATGATGGTTCTCACATCCTTTACATCCTTTAAAAACAGACTTAACACTGTTTGACATGATAGTATAAAATGATCACAGAGTAGCATAGTGGTTACCTGTTCTATGTTCAGTCATTGATTACTGTAGATAAGTTATTTATGCCTGCTTGTTTTCTGACACATGCCTGCCTTAGAGTATTTATTACAGATCTGCCTCCTTTTACTATGCCTTCCTGTGCTCGGAACTTTGACTATAATTGTTCTGAATGTAATTACTGTCTTCAATAATCACATGTTACGGTCATCCAGTAATAAACCATGTTCCCATGCCAAATCCTATAATCTTTGTTTACACTAACTCAAAAGAACATACACAGACGGTAAAGGCAGTGCAGTATACAGTGATGGCCAAAAGGATTGAGACAGAAGCGAAATTCAAAGTTTAAATGACGGTCTCAAAAATATGACAATCAAGATAAGAATAATTGTCAATTTTTTGCTATACAACAATCAATTATAATTTTTTCCTTTATTGGAGCTCTTATTCTTCGAAAGCTGACGGATCTACCACTGTCCAAGAGTTGTCTATTGTTGTCTGGAGTTGACCCAAACTATGGCTCCAGAATCTGAACATCATCATCACAGAGAGTTTTTCACTCATTTTTCAATTAATTAGCACGACTCTTCAGACAGATAAGCTAGAATTACTGTAATTAGTGATTAGTTACTACTAATAACCTGTACCATTGTATTTGGTGGTACCCTTGAGCATACACCACTAGTATGTTTAGTATGTATTTGTAGAAGGGTCCAACTACTCTATGTGCCTTAATACTCATTAAAGATACACATTATCAGTATTTCCCGAGACTACAGGACTTTTTTTTTTTTGTGCATATTTCTGTAGCACTCGAAAAACCTGAATCTTTATTTAAACACTTACAGTAGCAGGCACACATACAGTACTGTAAAATTGAGCTTTGTTTTGGACACAATGTATTTGTGGCTAGGCTAACAGTTTTGTTCGCCCATAAAATGTCATTCAGCAAATATTACTTGAGGGTGATCCCCCGCAAAACATTTTAATTAGACTGAAAGCAAATCAACACTGGCATCTGACACCGCAGGAGTAACGCTGTCACAAAGCCTTTGACTTATTTCCATTTAACGAGCAACTGTAGATTTGCAGTGGTGTTTGACGGCGTCAAAGGTTTTTTTTTTTTTTTTTTTCCTGAGGGTAGTGCCGTATTCCAGATGGGCCATTCACGCCGAGAACACGAGAAGCAGCAGGACATAAGATTGATTTTGTTCAAATCTGATTTTCATTTGACACCAATGCTCACTGGAGCTTGGACTTTTTTTTTTTTTTGGGCCACATTGCAGACTCTGCCTTTGAGCAGATCTAATTCAAGCCACATTCAACCATTTCAATGACACTCTCTCAGAGGCTATTAACTGACACTGTAGAATTCTCAATCTTGACATTTCCACCTGCCACTACGTCCTATGACTAAAACTTTAAGCAAAGCAAGCAGGAGTTTTAGATCCTCTTAGTGAATGGTTCACTTTAACAGACCATATCCGTGCTGGAATTATATCCGTCAAATAGCAGCACAGATTCATTTCCACATACATGCCCCTCAAAAGGGGGGAAAAGGTGATAAAGAATTCGTTTCATCTCCAAACTGGTGAAATAATGGTATTTCAAGAAGAATATGTGATGTTGGGTTTGAGTGTGGCAGGGCAACTAAAAACACAAAAAAAGGAAGAAAAAAAAAGAGCGAGAAAACAAATTTTCAAAAAAATTAACTGTGACAGCACTTCATTGAGTTTGCCAAGCCAACCAGGCTGCCTCCTCAATGCCTCCCTCCATCATGAGCGAGGACATGTTTATTCACCGAGCGTGAAGTTAATGGAGTTCAGCCATAGTCGCCTCACAGAATTCTCTCACTGTGGTGGCACTCAAAATTGGTCTGCCATTAGGCAAGAGGAAGAAAGAAAAGAAGTGTGAAGGTTAAAAGACAGATCGAATCAGGATAGAAAACAAAAAGAAAGCAGGAAACTGCAAAGAAGAAGGATGTGTTTGGTGGTAAGTTTAAAACAGACCAAGCGTCTGTTTGGCAATAGAAATAACTCGCGTGAGCAGTCGAGACAATGCGGCAATGTGTTTCCAAAACTATCAGTAGGATCAATTGAGACAACAACTCATTTCCTTTACAGACTCGGAAAATAATGGCTCCAGACGAAAGCCCTGCTCATGTGAACCTCCGCTATTAAATGCCCAGGATTGGCCCCTGTGTTTTCTTTCATCACACACGAGGTGGCGATTTTCCATCGATCAAGCTAGGTTCATTATCCTCGGGTCTCATGTCCCTCTTAATGCATGCCACGCGGCAAAGATGAGGACAGATTAAGCCGTTCCGCTCCTGGTGGAAGACACGGTCTGTTTACTCACCATATTGATGGCGCTTCGGTGCCACTGATCTCCAGAAAGTCATATCTGTCCTCCAGCTGGAAGTCTGTGAACACCAATGCGATGGTGTCCCCGGGCTCAGCCAGAATACTCCATGTGCAGTCCGCACTGTTCTCATATTCTGAGGGGAAGTTGGGACTGGCTATTGTTCCTGTTGTCCCTCTTAATGTGCCACCGCATGCTTCTTCAGCTGATCAAAACAATAAAAATAAAAATAAAAAGTCAGTCAAACTACTAAATCTATTTGTATTGATGGTGCCTATTATGCAGAAATTCATTTTTTTATTTATTTTTAGATACTCAAATGGGTTTATGCATGTAAAAACTAACAAAAAAAAACATTAGGGGATTTTTTTTTTTACTTTCATATTGACCAATTAGATTTTCCCCCTTTTGTGACCTCATAAGAAACCCCCTCCACCAGCTTGTTGCTGTTCTCTGGTGGTGCTGGTCTCTCGGGAGCAGATCGTTTACACAGAAGCTGAAACAGCACATTTGGAGGAGCGGTGAAGCAGTTGGAGCATTAGCAGGCACTTTGGGGGACCTCTCATACATACTGTACACTGCCTGGTGAAAAACGGTGCCTACGCTAAGATTTCATGATTTATAATGTAGCACACAGTGTCATGCCTAGATCATGTTTGAAAATGATTCCTTATGCTCCAAAAAGCACTCTTTTATAGTTTGAGCCCTGGAACATGTCTGTGCCATCAGGGAAGAAAAAGTTCATGATACCCTGGTCAGTCAGGACACTTCATTCATTTTATTGTCACATAACGTTGCTGAGCCTAAACCTGACCAACTGAAGCAACTGCAGAACATAACACTGGCTCCAGAGGCTTGTACAGTGGCCACTATGCATGATGGGTGCATGGCTTTATGTGACCCTGATACGCATATCACTCTGAATCAAGGTCCAGCTGGGATCATTAGACCACATGACCTTTTTACATTGCTCAAAAGTCCAGCCTTGTTTTCTATCTAATCTCACTAACAAGTGGTTTTCTTATGGTCACACAGCTATTTAGTCCCAATAATGTGAGCTCTAATGACATTATGTGCATATGGTAATGTTCTTACTTTCTCTATTAAACATAGCTTATTACAATAAGCAATATTATTACATAATTTAAGGATTTTGACAGTGCATTTTACTCAACCTGTTTATTTATATGATACAATTCATCTAACCAGTTTAATAAAAGAAAGGTCATTGATTGGTTTTCTTGCACTTTCTGGCAAAACTTTCCTAAAAGCGTTTTTCACACTTGCTCCAAAATCCTGAGTCGGCATTTTAGGCCAATTCTAGGCTTGTTTTGTGGATGTGCTCGTAATCACAGGATTGCTTTCACAGAAAATAATTCTTCCTGAGCGTGGATTGATTACATTTCTTTTGTACGTGGAGGTTTGGGTGGTTCTGGGAGCAGATATCACACGCACACACACACACATACACACAAAACAGATGTGGACAAAGCAAGTCCCAGACCACCATTTTCAAGTATCCTAGTTGAGAGACCAGGGATCGGTTCTCTGGACTGCTCACAGGCACAAAAGCAGCTTTCGCACTTCAACAAACAGCCAACCTCTCGGGGCGTACAGCTCGGGTCCAGAAAAAAAAAAAAAAAAGAAAAACTAGAATGTGAAAACATCTTAAGCGTACAATCCAAACAGCAAATTCTCAGAAGAAAACTTTACCCACTGCATGTTTCATTTTTAATGCTTTCAAAATCTTACCTCTACAGAACGGAGCAGGGAAGTCCCACGACGCACCACTCCCCGGGCTCACAATACACGTGAGCACAGCATGGCCTTCCAGGACGTAGCCCATCACACAGGAGTAGCGGATTTTGTCTCCGATGTTATACCTCGTACCGTGAATGATTCCTCTCGGTATCAATCCTGGATTTCCGCAGGTGTGACTCGGCAGCACTAGAAAAAAAAAAAAAAGAATAGCACAAACATTAAGCAAAAAGACATGCAAGTGTTTCCGACTGGGCGCCGCTTCCCTATAGGTGCTGATGAACACGAGCACATGCTGCGCCAATCACTCTCTACGGTTTGTTCTTCATCTACTCACTCACTGCTAGCCTCTTTGGGTCAGATCAGAGTCTTGTTTTATCTTCATAGAGCCAGACAAGCCGAACTCTAGAGGTTTCATGCTTCATGAGAATTTTTTTTATTTTTTATTTATTTATTTAAGTTTGCACATCTGAGCCTGCTCCTGTGTTCTCTCAACTCTCAAGCTAGTCACACTCAACTAGAATGTGAGGCACTTTTTGCAAGCTCAAGTCTACACACTTCAGCGATACAAAAATAACCTTTGAATTTTGAAAAATATAGAATATAGGTAGGGAGTTATAGAGAAGAATGTCATGCAAGTTCCTCTCTACAAAATTCCGCTGCTACTCCAGATGTTCTCCCAGCCTCTCAGTTTGTGGTTTATTCATACATGTAACATACAGTATTGTATGTAGGTGTTTTGAGGTATGGTATAAACGGGCTCACGCATTATTCCAAAATAGAATTTTATAATCAAAATGGATTTATCTGCTGGAAATAAAAATAACTAACTATGAATATTAGTTTGAGAATCTGTTGCATTTGTTTTTCTTGGAAAAAAAAAAACCTGTTACTGTAACCTTACTTAGCTGGAACCTCATTATGAACCAGTTGCTCCACAGATTGGACCAGAAAAACTGGTTCCACAGCGGTGCCAACTCTTTGCTGGTCTAGAACCAAGAACCATTTACTGTATATGTCAGAGGCTGGCCACGAACAAAAAGCCCAACTAAAAACTTTATGACTGGCAATTTTAAAACAGAGTGTAGTGTGGTCTACATAACTCAAAAAAAGAAAAAAGAAAAGAAAGAACGAAAGAAAACAATGGGTTGAACTAAATTAAAACAGCAGTGGTGCATGTAGTAGACAAATCGCCTCCCTGCACCATGGTTCTAGTCAGATAAAACTACAAGGAACGTTAAGAACAAAACTGGTATTCGTGCAGATACAATGTCAGATGTTTACTTACAAAGGGGCAATAAAGAAACATTGATCAGATTAACAACAATCTGGTCAGCCAGGGAGGAATCCCAATTTTAAGCTTCTGAACTCTCTCTCAAAGTTATGTGGATTCTGGTTTAGTTGTATATTTTTTAAAGCATTGTATCTATGCTTGTATCAAAAATTACATCCTTATAGACCTTACATCAATGTTACATTGATGCCCAGTTATGTATTTAGCTACTGTAGGCTAGCCAGCTGTTAGTCAAGACCCATGCAAACATAACTACTAGCTGCTCACCATGATGTACATGATGTTTTACTGTACACAGACAACGTAGGTTCTTGCGCCTTGTTTGAACCAGTAAATGAGCGATGGAATCGTATACCCAAGGTCAGTGTGTGCTGTGTATAGTATAGTGTGTTTTGGTTTCAGAATGTGCTTTCCTTGCACAGTTTTCCCAGGGGTCATGTTAGAGAGTGTCGCTGGCTCCTGTCAAAGAGGAAACCACCGTGTCAAAGACAGAGATCCCCTAAAGGCATATTAGCCTTGGGGACTTGTCTGGCTAGCGGAGGCTACAAGGTGGGGATTGCTTTGCAAGCTTAACTGCGATTCAGTGCTTAAGCTAGGTGGTGTTTGAGTATGGTGGGCATTATGCAACTGAGAAAGGACGCATTAATAATCATGTCAGGTGGCACGGTGTTGGATTACTTCATTTCATGATGCGTGTTGGTGTGGGTTCCGTCTGAGTTCTAAGGTTTCCTCCAACCTCCCTAGGACATGCCAGTCAGTAAACCGGATATGCTAAATCAGCCCTAGATGTAGTGACTGTGTCAATGTGTATGCATGAAGCCCTGCTATGGATCAGTGCTCCATCCAGTGTGTGTTGTACTGCATATCCGCATCAGACTCCGTGTTCCTGGAACATGCTGCTCATCCAAAAGAGAAAATAAATACATCCTGATGAATGAATTAATTAATGAATGTAATTTCATTTAACATCCACCAAAATTCATATACTGTAAGCCTCCTGTTTTAGATTTTCAAACTACTGAACTATAAAGCATGCAGCCATGCATCAACGAACATCATCGTGTTCTCTGTCTAATCTGTTACACACATTGAAAGTCGACTCTACACTATCAACAGCATTTCTACAAGGCATGATACATCTGTATTAAGACGTATTTACTCGCGAAATCAATCTAGAGAACACGGGCGTGAAGTGTAGAGATTTGTAAATGTTTTGGAGCCCTGAGGCAACTGACATTTTCAGGCCTCGGCAATTAGCATAAT
This sequence comes from Clarias macrocephalus, assembly GCA_011419295.1. Lineage (NCBI taxonomy): Eukaryota > Metazoa > Chordata > Actinopteri > Siluriformes > Clariidae > Clarias > Clarias macrocephalus. The sequence continues at coordinate 34,920 of JAAGKR010004564.1, forward strand.
CGCTGCCAGCTGATTCTTCTGGATTCACAGACGTACGCTGCTGATCCTCAAAACATCACATTTCTCAAAATATCACTTTTGACTTATCGACTGATGGTAATTTACGTACGGAAATATAACATAGCCCTCACCTCACTGCCAGGGTGCGCCACCCAGCTTTAACACCAACGCTCGAGATAAACTGAGATGCTGTCAAATTACGGGAGGTGTCAGAAAAGAAAGAAAGCCGGTGAGAATCTCGTCTTGTCTACAGCTCTATTTTAAACACTTAGGACTTGCAATTGATTTAATCTGCAATAATTCATTTTGCAAATGTCTCCCTCCTGAGATCTCAGGCGACTGGAAGAGCAGCGTTCATTAATCACGCTCTCAACTGACAGAGTCTTCTGCTGCACCAGCGTTGGAAGGAGCATACAGTTTGGTAAACATTTGATTTATTGTCTGATTAACAGTCAGTGGCAAGACAGAAGGGTCAATTTAATTGAATCTGAATGCAGCATACTCCTCTTTTTTTCTCCCTTGCGTTCCGTTCCAAAAGATGACCATTTCATTTGGCTTGTCGGAAAGCAATTATTCATGATGTCCTTCTTTATTGGACACACCTCTCCATATGTCGCTGATTCATTCATTGCATACTCCGACGACACATTCCAGGCAAACCTGAGCCGAGGTTCCTGCGCGTCTCTTTACAATAAGCCGATACCTCGCCTCTAGTTAAAACCCGTAAACCGAGCATGTGAACATGCCCGAGACATCTGTTCATTCGTGCAACTATGCAATCAGCCAATCATGTACAGTACATAGCAGCGGCGCAATGCAGACACAGGTGATGAGCTTCGGTTAACGCTCACATCAAACATCAGAATGGAAAAAAATGACGATGTCTCTTTGACTTTGACCATGGCAGAGTCGTTAGTGCCAGATGGGCTGGTTTGAATATTTCACTGAAACTGCTGATCTCCGGGGATTTTCGCACACAACAGCCTTTACATTTAAACAGAATGCTGTGAAAGACAAACACCAGAAAGCAGCAGCAGCTCTGGGTGCAAACACCCTGTTGATGAACGAGCTGAGATGAGAACGTCCAGGAAGCTGCCGGGAATTCGAATAAGCACTCTTTACCACCGTGGTAAGCAGAAAAGCATCTTAGAATGCACAGGAGCCTAGACTGGGTTCCGCTCATACGTGTGTGTACGTGAAGCTTCCTGTATTTCCCAGTGCAAAATTTCAAAGAAAACTAATAAAGTTCTTGAACTTTGAATAAACTTCTGGGTACTGCTTATTCGAACAGCCATTTGGGTTCTCGTGCCTTTTTCTCGTGTTCTTTGATGACAACAAGTGACCATTTAAGACGCACTCTGTCGCACTCTTTATTTTTTGGAAAGCTTCTTTGTGGTAATAATGTTGTCAGGAGTCCAACTGTAGCTCTTTTGAATAGCGACTCGAGCACTGATTAATGCCTCACACCCTAATTGCCCCCCTCTCTTCATTTTCCTGACACAGTAGAAGATCAATAGGGCAGTTACAGGCTGTCACAGGCTCAATTCTTGAGTTACTTGTTTTCTTTTTTCTTTTTTTTTTTATCCTCTCCCAATTTCCTTTCATTGAAATGAGGCCATTGTGACCGTGAGGTGGACCGACGCATCACTGCAGAGCAATGACAAAGACCAGAGGGTAAGCAGATCAGCATCTGGCCCACATGGCATGGATCCAGTCTCGTACTGGTGAATATCAGGAGAGACTACTAGAGTGTCTTCCTAATACACAAATACCTGATATGACGTAGCGTTTAAACAGGATGTTTAATACTGTGTTTTTCCAGGCAGCCAGACGAGAGGGGTCATTAAAAAAGGGGCAGCAAGACTGCAAGAGTACTTTAACAACTGAGACTGGTGCTTTTAAGTCAAGGTGCAATTCATGGCAAGGTGCAGTTTCTCTCATTTTTAATGACCAAACTCGGTAATGCCGCTTAGATCGGTCACCTTTGCGGTCTCTATTAAAGATACTGTTTAAATGTCATGAATTTCACCAGAGAGAATCCATAGCTAGCAGCTTGTGGCAGCAATGACCGAGCAAAACAAACAAAAAAAAAGTAATTGTTTGTTTTGCTCAAAAAGCGAGAGTAACAGAGTGCTCCATGACACACCAGCCACATTAATATTAATAGAGATGAAGAAACAAAAATCGATTCGGTAATGTATCCTGGTTCTGTCGCATGGCAATTCATCTATCGCCATGCATATTTTTATGCATTTTAATTTACGTATTTTTGCAAAATGATGTTGTTCCTTTAGAATTTTACAGCTGGTTTAGAAATCTGAGGGGAAAAAAATCTAATCATGATATTTTAAAAAATCGCGATAATTATAGAATCTCTATTCAAATCGAATCAGCACCTACTGTAGGTATGGCGACAACATCGTTGCCGATGGTCCCTGGTGATCCCGTCCCTAAATGTCCCTACTGTAAGTACTCACTTTAGGATCGGTATTGACTTTTGTATTGCACACACGCTTGTATTCTCGAAATAAAATATTGGTAGTGATGTATAAATATATGAGTATACAAGTATTATGAATATCTATAGGGTATTGACGTGTCCCCGTTTTTAAAAGCAGAGGGAGGAAAATGCTAATGCCGTCTGGCCAGGGATGAACGTCAGCTTCAGGATGGAGCCAAACATGCTGATGCGATAAATACATGATTCACTAGGTTCATGGAGATGCCACAGTAAGATACAGTACAGTCACTGCTTTGTCTCTAATGCCATACTGTTAAACAAGTGTATAAATATCAGCAGGACACACAGGCAGCAGGAATGTGCAAAGCTGTCTCACAGATACAATGCTTTCGGGGGCAAATTAACGCCTATGCCACATTCTTATAGTTGTACAGGGACTTGTGCAGGGACTTTCCCACACCTTCCTACGTCATGCCTGTCACGAACGAGATTTAACCACAAACATATTCATGTCAAAATCAATCAAGCCCATTCTGTTGGAATAAATACACAGTATCTGTTCTGAGCCCATTTTAAGAGGAACAGTCCACTTCTGGTAAACATTAAGACACAGTCTTTGTGAAACCACGTCTTAGCGAAACTCCTGACATAAGAAACACTAATACAATTTAATCTGGTTTACTGTATGATGGTTTAAGGGACAATGCAATTATGCAAATGTGCAAATGCTTAATTGCGTGTGTCCACAATATCCTTCTCTGGGTGCAGACAGACAGCGTGTGTGAGAAAAAGAAGTGTCCTTCAGGCAAACTGCCTTTCTCTAATGTGTAATATGATTGAACCCGGCAACAGTAAAGGCCATTTTGGATTTATTACTGCAGCCACTTTTTGAAGACGCACAGATAGCCACACAGCAGCTGCATAATAGTCCCAGCCATCAATTCCCATTTTAGCTGGTATGACAAATTTAAAGGTGAGCATGAGGCTTTAAATGAAGATGCATGGAGTCAAAAGGGAACACAAGTCAATTTCCTGTGGAAAAGGCTGCCATGTTGTGTTCGATGTTGTTAACTCGCTTGGTTGAGCAGGTATTATAGTATGTGTTCTAGAAAATTCATCAACACCTTCCGACCAATCGGATTTAAGAACGTGTGTAACACATACTTAAGTTTTTAGTAATACAACCTCAATAAGCATAAACCAAGAGGTAACCTCACTCATTGATCAAATCGATTTCTTTATCCTGTATAGAGGGTGACGGGGGCGTGGAGTATCTCAGGATACTTACGGCAGGAGGGGTGGGGTACACCCTCGACAGACACACACACACACACACACACAAACTCTCACACACACTAGAGCACACACACACACACACACACACAAACTCTCATTCACACACTAGAGTCAATTTGGGAACACCAGTTATCCTTTCTATCCTTATCCTTAACCTTCTTTGGACTGTGGGAGGAAACCGGAGTACCTGGAGTAAAACCACCAAGCACCCGGAGTAAACCCAGTTCCTTGAATGACCACTAAGAGCTGCCTCTAAAAGTGAGATGTCTAACTTTAAAATAGAAATACAATGGAACTTCAGTTCACGAACGCCCCAGAGTATTAAACAATCGGTTTACGACCAATACATTTGCCTAAAATTCCCTCAAATTTCAGATCCCAAACTGTCGCTATCAACTAAACAAAGGCATGAGCAAATCGGGTTACGACCAGAATGTAGGAACGAATTATGTTTGTGAACATAATTGATTGCCTGGTACAAATTGCTTGGTAAAAATGTTTTTTTGATGTAATTTATTATAATATAAACTACAAAAAGTATGCATTATTAGGGGCATGGTCAATTTGAGAAAGCTGCAATGCAGGTCACTTTAGCTAACTGGAAGCGGTGAGTTGACACGGGATGCCGTGTAGGGCATGGAGGGAGGAGTTCAATCAAATAAGTAATGTTAGGATATAATCTTTTCATATAAAAGCTTAACTAGCTACAGTAGCTTGTAGTACTGTGGTACATAGCCATGTTCCAGATGACAACCAGGCTCAGTTCATAATGAAATTTGTGGATTGTGGACATTTGTTTGCCCATTTGTGGATCAACCAGGGTTTAGTTGGCGTCAGCTCCTGCCAAGATGGCAACCACCAGAGCTCAAAACCTATGGGTGACGTCAAGGAGGCTTTGTTCATTTCTTTTTTTTTTTTTTTAACAGCTTGCAAAACACTACGTGTTGTAGTACTGCACTTTAAATGACTGATAACATGATTTTAAATATATGTATATATTATTGAACGCACCATTCCTCATAGAACTATCCTAATATTATTAGGTTCTTGTATATAAAAAATAAATAAATCACCAAATAAATAAATAAATAAAAAGAGCTTTCACCTAACAAGTTGATGTTACTCCCATATCACTTAAGTAGCATTTTACAACAAATCATGGTGTGAAATTAAGTGTCAAATTTCAAAACGGTCTCCTGGAGCGTCTTCCTAACACCCCATTGTATCATTGTGTATTCAAGGCATATCTAACCCCTGCGGAACAACTGCTACGGTCCAATAAGTAGAAGCAGTTTATTACCAAACACAATCAGGTAGTATTTTGTACAGCCTGGACACACACAACTGTTATTAACATGTGCATGTTTTCCCCCCCTACACACCAGATATCAGCAGTCCAAAGCTTTCAGGATGCTAAGAGCTTAAAACAGCATTGTTTAATTACTGGAAACATATTTACCAGAATGTTTGTTGGGTAAGGGGTGAGATTAGTATGCATATAATTTTTTTTTGTTTTGTTTTAGTTTTTTGGGTCTGGGGTGTCATAAAAAACATTAACATGCTTGTTTTTAAGTCATAATTAGCATTCTTGTGCTGCTGGTACAGTATGAAGCATCACATCACATGCAAGCTACAGCAATACTCAATTAAGATATTAAACTGATCCTTTTATGCTACTATAGGGGAACATAATAGTGCCATGTGAGTCCTGAGCCCAAGTATACATCAGGAACAACAGATTAAAATCTTCATTTGCGCTGAAAAAAACAAACAAACAGTTTAACTATCCAAATTTTCCAAGCATGCAGAACGATGTTGGAGACAAAAATGTAAAATTAGTTTAATATAAGTTGTGGAGAAGAGGGGGCGTGGTGGCTCAGATGTATGAGGCTCTGGGCTGCTGATTGGATGGTCGGGATTTCGAGGCCCGCAACATGCAGGTTGCCACTGTTGGGCCTTTGGGTAAAATACAGAAGATCTTCAGTGCCAACCCCCAGCCTGGAGAAACGCATGGTTTGTGGCAAGAAGAGCATTAACCTGTGGGAATAACTTGTGATGTGGCGTTCCCAAGAAAGGAAACACGCCCAAGAAAAATTATATAATTATATATACAAATTGTGAAGAAGAGAACTGCTACACAATCCAGAATATCGGGAGAGGCAGATGGGCAAAGCTCAACCGGGCATGAACATCAATATTCAAAGGCAAGCCAGAAAAATAAGAAAACAACAACAACTAATAATTAAGAGGTCAAAAACGTCAAACATGTGACAACCGGAAAAAAACAAGGCTTGGGCTGTACACAATCAGATAAAAAGGCTTTACAAGGGATAAATGGCCATGAATCAATCTACTTATAGTTAAGCGCTGTGGTTACGGTTTTAATATAATATTTTCAAATTCTTTTTTATTTAAATCTAGAGGTTGTCTGGCTAATACAGTGAAGGCGTACAAGTCAGTAACATCGATTCCATGTGGTCATGCTGAGATTTTCTTAGGTAACCTTTATTTTTCTGTGCGTTGACTGTAAAAACTTGCCTAATGAGTCGGATCATAATCTGTTCTGGCATCCCCGTCTTCCCTTAGTAAGTTCAGGCTGAACTTTTTCGATAAAACAAAGAGCACAAATCAAACATTGAAGAGAAAACTGCAGAGAGAGAGAGAGAGAGAGAGAGAGAGAGAGCGGGAGTATTAGAGGTGAGGGCGCATAACAAGCACACCTGCGGCATGTAGACAGCAAACTTGAAGGCTTTCGGCTGTTGTTCGCAGATGTCTACAACCGAGCGCTGAGAAAACAGTAACTCTCAGAGCACCGCATAAAGTCTTTTTACTTGGCCAAGGTTACAGATATAATATCGGCTCATTTTCCCCCCCCAGCTTCACACAAGCAGTTCAAAGTACACAACGTGCAGGAATCCTTTAAAAAAAAAAAAAAAAAGCATTAAAAAAAAAAACCTTAAATGAGCTGCAGAACCAAAAAGTGAAAAGAGCACCGCTAGTAATTGGACACTTCAACGTCCACAGTACATCTCGAGGAAACAGAACTACTGAACAAATAATTAGATACTGTATACTGCTTCGGGAATTAGAGAAGTATGAAAGATAATTAACCTTTAGAAGAGAATTTCCAAAGTAAAGCCAAATTCAGTGATCCTGAACGCATCTTTATTTCAAGTCCAGAAATTAAAACGTTATTGTAATCTATTCTGAATGATTATATACTGTACATCCATGCTTCATATCAATGTTTGTATTTCAAACTCAGTAGCTGGTGAAGATGTAACCTCTTAGCCAACTAAACTGTTTTCCATGAACTTTAATGTAAGGTTTCCTGATATTGTCTGAACTTTCCCATGCCTCTACGTACATAAAACATCTCCATGATTGCTTCCTCAATCCTTATATGACTATCCTTCCTATAGTCCGTGTCCAGGCAAATATACATACCAAACCATAGCTTGGATCCGCTTGATCCATCTGTCTAACCAGTAAATGATGATGTGTTTCCCAATGTCTGTCTGGCTCTTTCTGGGTCTCTCTATGACTTACATGTTAATGACTTTTGTTCTTTTGACGAACGTGACACAGGGCACCCCGGCCAAAAGCTTAAATACGCTCACTTTGCTGATGAACAGAGAACTTAAGACACGTCATGCATGCGTGCGTTTGTCCCTCTCCCAGTTCAGTAGGCGCGTTGAGGCAGGAGACTCAACTATATAAATAAAAGAAAGGTTTTGTCTATAATTTCTTTCAGAATTCGCTCTTTTAATATCATTACATTTCATACATTTGAGGACCAGAAACCTGTCTCTGAAAAATTTCTGTCTGTATATACAGTATGTCCAACCGATTTTGTCTTTGCATAACGCAAAACTGGCTGGTCAGAGTTTAATGAAACTTTGCCACTCCATCGCTATTTGACTGAAGTCTGCATCACAAATGAAATCAAAATGTTGAGTGGAAGGGATGTTATGAGCAGCTTTATGCCAGATCACCTCACTGCAGTTGGAGCTTTTTCGACCAAATACAGCACTTTTGGCCTAGAAGTTGGCGTGGCAAAATGCCTCACTCATAAGAGTGAATCAACACGATAGTTTAGCGTACATATACAATATGCAGAAGACACAGAAACGATCTTAACGCATCTGCAAATTGCCCAGATCCTCATGAAACACAAACACAACCGTGACACAGTATGGCTTACTCCAAAAAAAGGTATGAACGTTTGAAGATGTGTGGACAGATCAATGTTTACTCTTCCTGAGGGAAGTTTAAAACCAGTGAGTCTCATATGTTCTGAACCTGTGGTGCTCATTAAAGCAGTGATGTGAAGAGTCAATACAGTATGTGAGCGGGTCGTTAGAGCGAACATATCTGCAGTGAGGGTGTGTAAAATACCTGCACTGAGAGCCCAGTGTTATGCGCTACAATCAAAATATTGAGTAAAAGTGATGTTGGGAAGCGTCACGTGCCGCATTCAATAATCTCCTTAAAACAGGGAGTGTACTGTATTTGGCTGACGATGAAAGAAGTGTAAACAAGGCTCAAGGTGCTCAACATTACATCACAACATTTTATTTCTTGGCATTATTAAGTTAGACTGAGAGATCAGCCGTACAGAAAGACAGGCAGAGATGTTCGCAGGCTTCAACCTGAAACAATAATATCTCTGATTACATTAAAGCTGATCAGCTTATTTTTAGCTTTAACCTTTGAACTAAAAACTCGTTACCTATTAACAACGGGTTCTAATGCTAGTTCATGCAATAATTCTTCCAGTAATTCATTTTAAACTTAACACTTAGAAAGAGAGAAATCGCAATAATGCTTCATTGAATTTTTTTTTTTTTTTTTTTGGGTGGCACTAAAAAGAATTACATACTACACTAACGCATGTCTAAATTACAGAATAATTATTCCTAAAAAGCAGAGCAAATATATTTTACAGTCAAATGCGAAGGGCCTGAGCACATAAATCACTTGAAATAGTCTTTCACAACATTTCTGGTTCTTTCACTACAGGACTCTTTTATGGTTCCTCTTATTGACACAAGCTGCCTAAGGTTTAAAGAGTCATTGGTTTCATATCCAGATTTCTAACTTTATAGTCGCTTTCAAAGTCCTAAAATACCCTTTAATTATTTTTTCTGGAAAAAAATTATTCATCTCCTCATTTTACTCATATTTCCCTTCCAAAGAGCCAGACTTTCTTGTACTTTTAATGTAGTCTTGAGGGATAGTTCTCCAGTCCCCTGAATGACTTTTATGTCTCTCATTTTCAGTCCCGTCCCTGGATCTGACCCGATACACAGGAATGTTTCCTGTTAACACAGTGACCTATGAATCATTCTATCATAAAAAGATCTTTAAGGCATGAACCAGTGAAACAGGTGCAGATGATGACAGATGATCAGGCCGGCGATTAGTACACTGGTGACGCTGAATGCTGAGCGGTCGGAACAGAGAGAAGGGAAATGAGGTTGCCTCTCTGGTTCTTACATACAGTAAACAACCAATTTTTTTATGATGTCTTAACATTTACTTCTAAACTTTACTTTCAACTTTTTTTGTCACAGTAAAACATTTGTTCCCATTTCTTACATTTAATTTACATCATTTTATATAATTTTAACGAATGCAAGGTGGCTCAAGACTCTTGAACACTACTGTATGTGCAATGTTCATACTTTATCTTAAGTGAGTGCGGCTTAAATTTGAAGGTTTTAATCCACAGGACTGTTATAAATGCTAAACACATCAAACATGTAGTGTTATTTAAAAGGTCCTGTATTTTACCTTTGCTTTAACAAGTCAACAGAGGTCTCAGAGCGTCCCCAAAGTGTGTGTTGATGTTCCAGCGTACATCAAGCTTTTGTACCTCAAGCTTACTTTGTTTCAGTCCTTTTACGAACATGTTGTTTTAGTAAATGAGCTAAAACAAGCCAATAACAAAGCTACTAACAAGCCATTCCCAGCAGGAGAACAGAAGAGTAACTACTTATGGGGAAGGGTAACTTCTTATATGAGGTCACATTAGGGGGGAAATCTAATTGGCTTGTTTAAGCCCTGGTCTTTTTCACAAATGATTATTATTATTTTTTAATCTCATATTTTCTGCTTATACCTGAAATGTCTGAAAATGACGAAAAAAGTGAATTTTGCCCAGTCGGCTCTTTTAAGCCAGCACAATCCCTGACCAGGCATCTACAAAGGATGAATGAAGGAAGACATCAAATAAATGTATCATCTTTCTTGCTCGCTTTCTTAGTCCCATGAGCTTCATATACGATGGTCTCCTTGCTCCCACCATGAGCTTCATATATAACCTTTGGCACTCACCGACATGAAAGTAAAAACTCTGGCTCAAGTACATTATTTGTTGCTTCCCATGTGAACTTTTCTGACAACCTTTCTTTTAAAAGAAGCTACAACAAATGTATAGCACACCTCCTCTTCCCATCTGTATTCATATCTGTTTAGAACACAGCATCGGTTTAATCTCAAAACATTCATCTTCGGCCACTTTCCTGGTGTGTACACAGTGTTTTCATTTCATTTGTCCGCTTCATGTCCACCTGTTATTTCACACATGCATGGATTAGCTTTTGATGGCTCATATTAAGTCTACATCCTCAATGTGGCATTAACTCTTACTGGTTTTAACGCACTGGGAGAGCAAGTTTGGTAGTGTAGTAATTTTGAGCAATTTGTCTCAATGTCCCAACTCCCCTCTTTAACAGGGATTTAGAACCTTAGACCTTGACCTATTTGTACTAGCATGAGGATGATTTTCCTTGGAAACTCGCACTGGATAAAGATATCTGCCAAATGTGAACAAGCAGAACAGCAAAGACTCACTTCTACACTCATTTATCAAGCATGGTTTTTATATAAATAAAGAGCCAGGCATGATTAAATTAATTTTGAATGCTACTCAGCAAAATTGAGGGCTTCTCAGATCACAAACAAATGAACCATGAAATATCTGCCACTCCTGACCCTAATACAAAACATGTAGACAGAACCGCTCATTATCTAAATTTCCAGACACACAGTATCAGGTATCATTCACTTGCTTATACAGTGGAGCCTCGGATTGCGAGTAACGTGGTTTACGAGTGTTCCGCAAACCGAGCAAAGTTTTTAAATAAAATTTTAATCGGAAACTGAGCAAGTATTAGTTTACGAGCACCGAGTATCATGTATCACGCATGCGACTCTTATTTTGACACCGAGCGTCACTCTTGCGCTGCGGAATTCTTTCAGCGTCTCTTATGTGTGCGCGTGCACGTAATTTGACACCGACACACACGCGCGCGCGCAAACACCCTGACACACGCACAGATGCTCTCTCGCCTTTTCACCCCCTCCCCGGCTTCACAAACACACAAACTCTGCTCTGTTGCGATTCTTTTCAAAGGTAAGGTGCTGGTTCATTTGTTTTGCTTTTGTTTTTTTTACTTTACCGCAGTGATTCCCTTAGTATGCTCATCCCAGTCTCAGAGATTTCTTTTTTTTTTCCGTTAAAACGGTGTTTCCGCTGTGTTTGTGTGTTTGTTGTGCAGCTTAAAAAGTGATTCCCTTAGTATGCGCTCACGCCAGTCTCAGAGAGATTTATTTTTTCCCGTTAAAACGATGTTTCCGTTGTGTGTGTGTTTGTGAAAGGAGGAGGAGTGTTACTGTGTAAAACGAGGCGACGGAAGGGGCTAATTCCACACACACACACACACACACAGCGCCTGCGTGCACCAACGGAAACACTTATCTGTCTGGATTTATTTGTACTTTTTTTTAAAGGTAAAGTGCAGATTAATTTGTTTTATTTTCATTTTATAGATTGTATTAATTAATTTTATGTATTTAATTTTTGGGGCTGTGGAACAAATAATTTGAGTTTTCATTATTTCTTATGGGAAAATGGTGATTTGGTTTACGAGTGTTTTGGAACACGAGCCCACTTCCAGAACGAATTATGCTCGTAATCCAAGGTTCCACTGTATTCTGCTGTGGAAATCCAGGTTTAAAAGCAGAAGAGAGAGATATTGCAGTGAGGTTTTTAAAAGCAGAATTTCTTATCACTAAGCCACAGTAAAACATTTCAATGATGATCCCAGCTGAGGTGGCTCAGAGCCCACTGCAGTTACTCGTGTGAACATCCAGAGAGTGGAACAAATGTCGCATCCTTAGGAATTGATGGAAAACTTGCGTAAAATAAATAATTTTTTTCACTTTGCACACATGTTTACTTTTCCACAAAATGAACATGTTTACAGATTAATCCTCTTAAAGGACAGATTAGATCTGATATCAGAATCGATCATCAAGATATATACAGATGTCTCTTGGTTACCCAAATCATTGTGTACCACTCCACTGATTAGCTATTAAGCAACATGAGATGCTAATCGATACGTACGAGACATGACCATACTGTAAGAGTGTACAGTAAACACTACATCCAACTCGGTGTGTGCTCTCATTTTTCCCCCCTAGCCCAATTGTGTACAGCACATAAAGGCATATGTATATAGATATCATGCAATAAAATGAGTCTGGAAAGCTACAGCCACTGCGTTTTACTTCTTAGGATACTGGGATTCTATTTATTTTATGAAATAGACTGGAAGAATTTACCGGATGTTGCCTTGAACAAAACTGCGTTTAAATGCAATGTAACATATTTTCAATATTTAATGCGCTATGGGGATAGGAACATAAAATAACGTTACTAATTAAGATTTAACAGTTAACCATTTCGCTCCAGCGCAGTTCAGAACTATTACAGTCGAAACAGTGTGCTCAGTTTGCGGAAGTGATGGGAAGTTTGAATCTTTTGAGTGACTCGGTTCTTTGAATCTCGTTCACCAAAATGAACAAATCTTTTTTTGACTCATTTAGTTCATTTTGCTCTTTTAGAAGTAAAAATAAATGTTAATTTTTCAATAAACAGACCCCCAACACGTCTACATACACATATTTTGGCTCAAGTTCCAGTAATGAATATATTACAATGCAGCTAAGGACATATTATAAACAGATTGAGCAGCTCCCCTCTCATATCTTGTAGTCCGAGTCGTTTGTTCTTTTGAATTTATTGCACTGACATCTATGGGAGTCACGTGACAAAAGAACGAACGACTCGGACTTGAAGAGTCATTGAGAACCGTTCGATTCTGTTTCCTGTACATAACCTATGGAGGTTTTGCGATGACTTGGGCATGCGCGCCCTGTAGAAAATGAACTAATCACTCTCCGAGACTACTCGTTCCTCTGAGTCACGTTAAAGATTCATTCAAAAAGACCGAATCGTTCATGAACGACCCATCGCTAATTTACGGCCACCTCACTGGGAAATACTGGTCCTCTCTGCTAAACTGGTATCCTCCGGTGGTAATCTTGTTCAGGGTCAGGGTAAATTGTTTATGATGGCATTTTGCCATTTAGGATTTGACAGATTCTGATGTTTATCACACTCCGTACCACATTCAGTATGTTTAGATGTTTACTATATTAAAAAATGTTCAGAAACTTCTATAATAGGGGAAATTATTATTATTATTTTTTACAAAACATGTACACTTAAGGAGCATGTGAATAAGCGAGTGAGTGAGTGAGTGAGTGAGTGTGTGTGTGTGTGTGTGTGTGTGTGTGTGTGTGTGTGTGTGTGTGTGTGTGTGTGTGTGTGTCGCCTTGTTTCCCCAAGTCTCCTGGGACAGGCTGCAGACCCCCCACAACACTGGATACAGGATAAAGTGGTTTAGATGATAAGTGAGTGAGTGAGTGAGTAGTTTCACATAGCACTGTGAATCACATGTGGGTGGGGGTGCAGCTTGCAGGACTGAAATTTGGATTAAAATCGATGCTTATCTCCTGCATTTGATCTGCTGCAAGTCTAACCCAGATCTATAAAGAGATTCAAAAATGTGGCTGGTGTTGCCCTTCAATGATTCAATGATTCAATGATCCTGAAATATATTGCCCACTGCAGAGACCTACAAATCTGTTGGAAAAAAGAAAGAAAGAAAAGTCGATGGAGTGCAAAGACAAGATAGATGGGAGACTAAGGACATGCATGCTCCTAGCAAAGACAAGCCCGTGTGTGTTCTTACTGATTTATATATACGTACAATATATGCGCACACACAAACACGCACGCCCTGTGCGGCCAAAAAAAAATGTCTCACACACACTAATATTTCATTTGGACACTGTTGCTTCGTTTACGACATGCATTTGCCGTCATTTCAATAAACTATTGCAGTGTCCCAACATTTTCCATCCTGAGTTGGGGAACGCTGTGTAAAGTCTTCCCCAGCACATCCCAAAGATTCTCAAGGGTGTTAAGATCTAGCATATGCGGTGACCAATCCGCATGTGAGAATGTTGTCTCATGTTCCCATGTTGTCATCTTGGAATAAGAGTCTAGACCTGACCGACAGATGCAACCCCGGATCATAACGCAGCACCCACAGGCTTGTACAGTAGGCACCAGGCATGATTGGTGCATGATCTGTCTCTCTATGGCCTTTCTCTGATACACCCATCTGATGCTCTTACTTTCATGTTTTACTTTTTTTTAAAGTGCAGATTAATTTGTTTTATTTTCATTTTATAGATTGTATTAATTATTTTTATGTATAAAATTTTTGGGGCTGTGGAACGAATAATTAGAGTTTTCATTATTTCTTATGGGAAAATGATGATTTGGTTTACGAGTGTTTTGGAACACGAGTTTTGGAACATGTTGAGAAGTACTTTACTCTCACATTAATTACGACTCTACAGCCAAACAGGGGTGTCTGTGAGATCACGCAAGTGCTCCGAGTGTGTTCTGCTGCCCTCAACGTTGCATGAGCGAGCGAGCAGTTGATGAAAAGATGTGGCCCTCCTGACTGAGTGGTAGTAGTAGCCTTAATGTGGGAGCACCCTAGTGATGGGGAGGAATTGGACATGACTAAATGGAGGAAATCTGAAAAGAAAAAATAAGTTTCCAGAGTCTCTCTCTGTCAGAAAGCAGTGATCCCATCAGTGTGTGCGGGAGTGTCATTAGAGAGGTAACTTGGTTCCTTGTTAAAGAAGTTAGGGTTTAACAAAAAATTTCACGTGTTACTGTGAAGTGCACAGAATTAAATTAAGCCCCATTAAAATTTGTTCAGTAGTTTTTATGTGATGCGTGCACAAAAAGCAGACAAACAAAAATTCCTTATCTTACGTCCACCAAATAATTTTTTCACAAATACTGTATCTTCAATGTAGAGACATGGCATAACTTATTTTTTATATATATACATATACAGAATGTCCCCTACTAACAAGCAAGTCCAGTTCCAGGAGCATGTTTGTAAGTCGGATTTGTTCGTAAGTCAGACAAAATGAGTCTTATACACCTTTGACAAATGTACAATACAAAGCATACCAATCCACGTGACTAAATTTGTCCCCTTTCCCAACACTGCCATCATGTGGCCAAAAATCATAATCGAGCCTAAGGAAAAGAATCTCACGGTGAAATCAAGCACCTTTAAATCAAGAGGGGAATCCATCAGAAATAATGGAAAATCCAGTAATTTGTTCCACAACCAAAAAATATTCATATAAAAATGATAGATATAAAATATGAAGTAAACATTTACTTTATACTTTTAAATTAATCTGCACTTTAAATTTGAAAAGAATCACCTCCGACAGGGGAGGAGGAGGGGTTTATTGTGTAGCAGACTTTCACACACACATTTTGACTTTACTTAGACTGCTAACTAAGTTACTCACAGTGCAAAGTTTTACTGATATGTGAAATGCAACAGTGTCGTCTCTGCGCTTTTAAAATGCGGATGCCATTGTGTCAGCTGTTTTCCACTTGATGTGAACTTGTTTTGTTGAGAATTTTCTGAAATTAGGATTAATCACCATCAACACAGCTTTATAGGACAGCCATTTTTATATCTTCGTGCTTCCAGACTGATCCATTGAAACCAGAGAGGCCGACTCATTTCTCGCGCACTCCCACACGCAATGTTCGTAGAACCATATGCAGAAATTCGTAACTCAAATGTTCAAAAGTTTGGACACACCTTCTCATTCAAAGCGGTTGAATTTGTATTACGGCAAGAAAAAAGCAGCTAAGTAAAGAAACGAGTGGCCATCATTACTTCAAGAAATGAAGGTCAGTCAGTCCGGAAAAAGGGGAAAACTTTGAAAGTGTCCCCAAGTGCAGTGACAAAAACCAACAAGCGCTACAAAGAAACTGGCTCACATGTGGACCGCCCCAGGAAAGGAAGACCAAGAGTCACCTCTGCTGCGGAGGATAAGTTCATCCGAGTCACCAGCCTCAGAAATCGCAGTTCTAGCAGAGTTCTAGCAGCAGATACATCTCTAGAACAACTGTTAAGAGGAGACTGTGTGAATCAGGCCTTCATGGTAGAATATCTGCTTGGAAACCAGTGCTAAGGCCAGGCAACAAGCAGAAGAGACTTGTTTGGGCTAAAGAACACAATAAAGAAAACTCCTTGAATGGGAAGGTGTGTCCAAACTTTTGGTCTGTATATATATACCCAGAGAGAGAGAGAGAGATTTGATATTTGGAAAGCGTCCCTATTTTAATCTGTATAATAGCAGTTCTGATGTTATTAATAATGTCTATAAAGCTGGACAGTTAGAACCCATTAGAGCCTCTTCTTTTTCTTAGAATCATCCTTTCACTTTGAGTTCAAAGTACGTCACTTACTAACTTAGCCAAGAAGCCACTATATGTGAGAATGCAGAACATCAATTCCAAATAAAGCAGAATGAAGCCATTTCTTTAAAAGATGTGCAGTTTGTCCATCAGAGAGCCTAGGGCATTGTGATCATTCTTTTCATCTGTATAGCGCTGTCAGACATGTGGACGTGAGAGAGTGAGTGAGTGAGTGAGTGAGTGAGTGAGTGCAGAACGCCAAAGCACAATATCTATAATCACAGCAAGTGGCCCCGCTCAAGATATTCAAATTTTTATGATGCAGAAACGGTTGTTTTTCGGAGCAACCACTTTGAAGAGCACGTGACTCTTCAAATGCATGATCACTTTGATCATTTCATTTGTTATTGAACACCCCTTTTGAAGCTTGACTTTGAATACACAAATGATATTGTGCATTTGCAAGGTTTATAGTGTTCCTTTGCTCAGAGGAATCCTACCTAATGCTGTGCATTGAATATGAGCAGATAATTAAGTGTCTATAATGAGATCTAGTAACTTAAGCAAAGGATAACACAACAGGGATGCTATTATTAAAAAATAAATAAATAAATAAAAAAGCCTCAACAAGCACATTCAAACGATGTAGCTGATTATTTTCAACATCGCATCCCATAAGAATTTATTCCTTCAATATCATTTAATAAACTTTTTTTTTCCTGGAACATCCACAAGACAAGTTAGTTCCTGTTATCACTGGCATTATAGCAGCTATAAACAACCTCATCACCCTCTCGCTTTCCTTTCTGTCTTGACAAAATCACAGCTTGTCATGTGTAAGCCAAAATAAGCACAAGCTCTTCTGTCCTAAAGAGGAGGGTAACACATTTACTCTTACAAAGCACTGACGCCCGAGCGCCTTTTATAAATATTAAATAAAGGCATACTTTACCTATTTAAAAAATAGTCAACGATGAGACATTTTTCTTTAATGAATAACACATTTTTTAAAACAATCTCGGTGAACGAACTGTTACTACAGAAATGATAACGTATTTGGATGAAGGCGTTAAAATTAGGCCAATAGGGTTTTTCTCAACTTCGCTTTTTCTGTACAGTCCACAACAATGATTCCAATGAATCTTCTTTCTATTATTTTACTACTAAGTTTACATTATACATGATTGCTCTACTAATCTTACTAAGAGTTATATGAGGCTATGAGGATAAATACATACACTGTTGATGTTTTTAAGCATCTCAGTTTGAATAATGTATGTACAGTAACCATATATCTTCAGATTAATAAATCATAATATTTACGGATGATTCTTCACCACTGCTTAAGGATGTACAAGGTACCACGCTAGCCATTATTCATTGTGCCTTTTATCATAATCTGTCTTACACAAAATGTCTCTGACCTTGACATGTGCAGTGCCAAATTTGGAATTAATTTACTGTTTTAGGAAAAGCTGTTGACAGAAACCTCAGCGCAAATATAAAATGTGTCATTAGAAATATAAGCTGAGTGCTAAGAAAGAAGAGGGTACAGAAATACACCGGTATGAAAATAATTTTACTTAAAAAAAATAAATAAATAAAAAACCTTCTACGCCTCTTATCTTGTAACAAGGCCATGGAGGGCCTTGATTATATCCCAGGAGACTTGCGCCCTGGACATAACATAACAGAGTGGCGGAACACACACACACACACAACGGACTATTTGCATGTCTTTAGACTGTGGCAGGAAACCCGGAGCAAACCCAGCAAGCACAGGGAGAACATGCGAACCCCAGGCTAACAGACCCAAGGTGGGAATCGAACACTGGAGGGGCAAGGTCACCATGGTAACCGCTATGATGCCATGTCACAGAGTAAAGATGCATATTCATGAACACGGTACAGTATGGAAGTAAATGTATTCGGGTACATTCCACCTCTGCATAAGAATACCTTTCTACTCTTTACATCAGAGGGTTTTCACTTGAAACATTACTACATGGGGAAAAATAAAGAGAAAAAATACCCAGCCCTCGTACTCTCAAAAAATGCAGAGTTCATCTGAGGCGCAAATGAAACGTCATCTGTCCCAGTAAGCAAATTCGAGTCTTTATCATTCAAAGTTACAGCCTATTTAAGGTTGAAAAAAAAAATCCCTCTTTTGTTTCCCAGGATTTTAGCTCCTTGCTGAGACGTGGCGGAGGGATACGTTTGTTCTGGTCGTCGTGTGTTGGTTTGTTTCGTTGTTATACGGGTGCTTACTTCTCAAGTTGTGCTTGGAGATAACTTGAAAGCGAGTTGGTTCTTTGAAAATGTATTGGAGTATTTCACAGTTTGGCCATTTGGGACGCAAGTAAGTCCCGCTCTGAATCTGTTGGATTGGATCTGCTGGAAATTTGGATTATACAGTATTTGTGCTTGTGCAACATCTCACAGTGGCTCCGGCTTTATCACCTGTTTATACCCATCTCATCTGCATCTTGTACGAGTAGAGCACGGTTCTTGTTCTGAACAAAACAAGCGATTGGGGAGCGTTCCAAAGATTTGTCCTGAGAGATCTGGAGAAGGATGGTGTTGTGTAACAGCTGTCAAAATGGACATAAAAGCACAGTTTGAAAGGTGACAAAGTTATGTGTTGAGCCCATTTCTCAGGGGGAAAAAAAAAAACGGATGAATGCAGTCTGAGATTCTTTGTACAGTACATGACCAAACAACAACTGACGATGGAGTATGTGCAAATAAATACATAGTGTTATTTATTAATCAAGTAAATCAATAAAAATATTTACACGCATGTAACTGTGCAGTCAAACAAAGTGACACTAGTCACGTAAAATCTGAAGAAAGAAAGCAAAAAGCAATGATAATAATTAATATTATTATGATCACTAAGAGAGTTTTGTTGTTCTCTTCACAAAAACCTAAACATGACTACTACAAAATATCTAAAAAATGAACTCCTACTGTAATTCCCACAAGTGTTTTTTTTTTTTGTTTTTTTTTTAAACAAGATACCTGGTTATTCAGTGGGTCACGTCTAGGCTCAGTGTGTGATGTGGCAATAAAATACAGCCGGCTGACCAACTGAATGAACTGAATGACCAGGTTACCACATCTATGGACTGTTTTCTTCCCAGATGTATACTGTACAAGCATACAGTATAATAACCAAGAGAGGTTGTTCGGATAACAAACACGACTACTACAAAGAACTGTTCTGACGCAGAACTATTACATTTGTTTTTTTGTTTGTTTGATAGTTTTTTTTTTAAACTTAATACCCATTTATCACTATTATGCAGCGTCACCACCTCCAGCTGCTCTGACAGGTAAAAGCATACAGTACATTATGAACTGTAAGTCAGGAGTAGGTCCGAGACTGCTCTCTTGTAGTGGCAATGGTGAGATCTCATTTAAATGGTGGATCTTTAAGTGACACTCTCACTTAGTATTACTATCTAACCCTAGAGTCTACCAACGTACCCAAACCAACATCACACCATATCAATTAGCAAGCACAACTTCAAGATTTGGGTGGACAATAATTGAGATATAATCGGAGAACACATCAATGGACATCACCGCAGTGCAAGAGCATGTTAGTTATATCGCTCAGACTCATCATGAAGATGGTGTTTGTTGGTGCATCCGCTATCTGATGCAATCCGTATATCCCCTCTGTAAGCCGGCTTAGTCTTTCAAAGCAAACAAGCGCTGTGTAATTCATCCTAAATTAATGAGCAGCATCCTGAAGAAATCGTAACGTTGTGTTAACGCTAGCAGCAGGGTGTAGACGCAGCACTTTACCTGCCATTCTACAAAAAGTACCATCAAGGCTCTCTTATATATACATTCATTATATTGATGATTGGTAATAAAATCTAATTAACCCCACATGAAAATAATTTATTTTACAGACTACTGGACCTGCTGTTTTCTCTGAAAAGCACTTTACATTTTTTTTTTTTTTATCTATCTGAGCACAAAAAAATACCCCCGAAAATGTTCACCTTTTAAAGGGATCCCTTTAGCTTAACTTGGGCTTTAGATTACAGGATGCTTATGATAATAACAATAATAATAACAATGATGGCAGGTCAAGCAGATCACTGAAAATGCAAGCTTGGCGTATCATCCATCATAAACTAAGGCAGTCGTTTAACATGAGTAAAGTGCTTTGAAGGCTCATAATATCACACTGTGGACTGTAGGTTCCTCCAGGAACAACAGCATAGGGATATACATACCTATATACTGTCCTGCATCAAGCACCAAAGACAACTAAGGAGATCTGAAATTACTGGAATTGGTTGAAGAAAGTAAGAACTGAGGCTTAACGTTCAACTTTGTGAAAGAAAGGTGGTCAGAAAAAATATATATAAATGAAGATCACTTAAACGCTTAGTAAAAATGCATGGTGAAAAACATGACAGTAGAAATCACAGCTATGTTTAATATTGAAAGCAAGAGCAAGAAAAAAACTCTCAGGACTGGGATTAAAAACCACTTGTTTTCCCAGTGAGACTAATCAGGAAAACACTTAAATTGCTTGGGATCATAAGTATTGGAAGTTCTCAGCAATCAGAGAGAAAAGAAGCAAGTCATCTCAAACTTTAGCAATTAAAAAAATTTTAACTTACAAAAGATAACCTCAAAACTTAACCCTTACGTTCAAATTTCTTCTTCTGAGAAATGCTACTCTAAATGTACTACAATAACCTGTGATCCTTGCACTTCTCACTAATCTAAATGTACTACAATAACCATCATTGCACTTCTCACAAAAATAAAATGTTACACCAATCAACAACTTTAAAAGGTAATAATTGGACCAAATTGAACCAAACCTTTTCAAAATCTGAAGAAAGATCCTATATAATAGGCAAAAAACACAGAAATCTCATCTCAGCACAAATTACTATCCAAGCACATACCTATCGCACATGTGATCTTGTGTTAAACTAAGTGTACATTATACATATACAGTAGGTAATGGATGAAAGTATACCATATGAACCATGTGCTTATATAAATATAATTTATTTTAGTATTAATTTATGATAATAAACCATATCTATATGTAGTGTTTGGCCTTAAAATGATGTCCATAACACTGCAAACATTTTAGGAATTGTAAAACATAATATGAAAGCACATTATGATTCATGCTCGTAGCTTTTAAACACATTTGCAACCGAAGTAATGCATGTTCATATCTTTCGTGTAATGTACTGGAGTCTCTTGGCTCTACATTTGCAACATTTATGTATCACCGTTATGCGCCTCGGGCACGATATCCAAACAAAAATGCTCCTGCTGTACATAGAAATGGTCCATATTCCATCTATGTCATAAATACACCCTTATTAGTGCGATGCAAGGAGAACAATCTTGTTACATACATAAAAACAGCACGAAGGTAAATTTCGAACATGGCCCCGTTATTGATCGAGGTAATGCTTTCGAGTGAGCAAATGCAAACTGCGCCTGTAAATCCTGATCTGCATGTAAAGCCTCAGAGGGGCAGAATAAAAATGCATTTCAGGGAAAGATTGAACTCTCTCGCGGCTCGCGCCATCGCTCGTTGCCGTTTTCCTCGGCTGAGGAAGTGAGCTGTATCGACAGGCCAGCCCATGCATAGCAGAGGTAATGAGCACTTTCAAACAATGGGAATTAATTCCACAGCTGAGAAGAAAAAAGAGAAGGCCTTATCAATGCTGGGTAGGAAAGGCACAAAAGGGAATAGAGGCAAATTCACAACTGATGATGCTCAGGTCAAAAAGATATTTATGACTGTGACGATACCATCTGCAGACCTGGCAACCCCGGCGAGAAATAAGGCGTAATTGCGCCGAGGTGAAAGGAGGGGGTAAAAAAGCAGTACATTTTCAGAATAGACCTTTCACAAATCACTTGTCTGAGGTAGAAACTGTAGTGTGTGCATGTACAGGGTGTTACAGCGACCAACATCTGCTTGAAAAAAGAAAACATGCGTACTGTACACACTCGTGCAAGTTTTTTAACTAGCAATACTATCAAAATGTTATGCAATATGTTAGATTTGACATGTACTGTAACTTTTTTTATTTTACTTATATTTTACTTTATATATATACATTTTGAAAAAGTCTTGCTTTTTTTTTTTTTCAAAAATGTCTTTTGAAACATCTTTGGTATCTTTCATGATAATATAAATGAACAAGTTAACGGATATTAACGATATAATTTACTAGGGATGGAAATCACCATGGACCAGCCGGTACAATATTATCATGGTACCTTGGTGCCTATTCGATTTTCGATTTCTATTCCGGTCAGTCAATTTTAATTTTTCATTTTTTTTTTCCTTACAAAAAATCTAAACAAACTTAGCAAACAATTTGCTCCAACCACCACAAAGTGTTAATAGTTACAGGACAGCTACATGTATGATTATAGAGGAACTGTAACATTATACCAATATCATCATCTCAAATGAAAATATACTTTATATTAATTAAGAAATCCTTTAAAAAATCGATTTTGGAATGAGTGTGAGGATACATTTACACAAACGAATCATGATGTGCAGTAATTCATTTTATTTTCTTCTTTTACCTTGACAGACCACTTCTTTGAGGTGACAAATCAATGCGAGACCAGAGCACTAGCCTAAACATCGCTAATGTAGAGCAATGACGTCCTGTGCATACAGTATCAATCTATGTTGAGTGTTCAAAACCGTTAAACGCCCATGACTCATTCCAGAGTGTTTATTAAATATAATGTTTGTGGTGGTGTCTAAAACAAGAAATTCCTTGTATATGAATCCCGCTCCTCACAAAATCTTTTTGCCTCAGCATACGATGCATTTTCAGCATACGCGTGCCCGAACTGAACGCCTGCTAAGTTGCGCGTATGTCGAGGAGCCGTTTGCGTCAGTGGAAACTCACAGGACTGGGATTAAACAGCTGTGTGCCAAGCGTTTTTTTTTTTTTCCTTTTGCATCTTGTTCAAGATTTTGTGAAGACGTAGCACCATTTATGTTAGCCAGGACGGTAGCAAGAATAAACGGGAGTCACTTTCACTTTTGTTTTTAAAGCAGCCGATGCCAAGAGGAATTATATATTAATGTTAATAGAGGTTTAATGTGTATTTATTTCATAGTTTACTTCACGTACACATCTTTTTCTAAATGTTTTGATTGTTTTTATATGCAAAAATATGATTTTAGTGTTGGAAATCGGTAACATCTACTTTTACATGATTTCCTATGGGAAACTGGCTTTTTTTTTTTTTTGCCTTGAGAACTCGCCTCTGGAATGGACTACATCCGTATGCTGAGGTACCACTGTATGTTTAAACAAGCCTGATCATCGGTGCAATACATGAAACAACAGTTGAAGCTAACTTACAGGATTTCATTGCTTTGATCTAGACTAGGTTTTATATTTTTATATGCTAATATATTTTATATCTGATCTTGACTTGATCTCAACTTGTCCTAGTCTTGAACTCGATAACGATTTTGCCTATATCCTTTCATATACGCAAAATATGAAATGCCTACAGGTCTGCGCAGGAATTTAAATTTTATGGCTTTATGTTTACGGTTGTTCACCGACAACCTGCTCTCCCTATTGAGAATGGGTTTACATTCTCTGCATTGATCCTGGTGCGTTGTTTTTTGGAACAATGCAACTTGCAGAGAAAAACCACGGGTTCTATATTCTATGATGAGCTGAAGAGCCCACACAGCAAACCCCCAGTGTTGAATTTATTCGCACTGCAGACTCATTTCAGAACAACTGGCCTTATATAAACACTGTAGGTGTAAATTCAAGGCTGGGGGTTGCTGTGTGGGCTCATGGGCTCATTGTATAACTGTGAAACATTCCCTTCATTTATTTTGCTGTGTTTTGCATTGTTTTGTTTGCACTGTGCGATTTCATTTGTATCACCGATCACAGTATGAGAGCAGATTTATCACATATCAGTAAGTAACACAGACATGTTATGACTTGTGGCGCAGTCAGTACTACTCAGATTTTTATTTTTTTTTTCTCTTCGCCTCCATCCGTTATTTCACGCACAAGCAGGTAATACAAATGTCAAGGAGTTGATTGCGGGAGTGGTTCTTACAACTGCCTTACAATGACCGGAAAAGTATTGATGTCTATAAAGCAGATCGAGACACACAAGCACAATGTGTCTGTCAAAACCGACAGTTATCTTCATTGTTATGAAGAAAGTGCATCTAAGAGCTTAGTGGTAGCTCAGACATACCACAAAAGAGAAAAAAAAAAAGAAAGAAAAGAAAATTCTTGACCTGTGGTAGACTTCAATGAGGCATTTTTCAACTTTTTGCTTTACATTTCTATTCATGTATTTATT